>CM065384.1:11115000-11370000 GCA_033060915.1 Euryodendron excelsum | reverse complement strand
TAATCAGGTTGGTGTACAACCCTCCCACTACGATGAGGTACAACCTGTATCTTTGTATTATGAGTGAATTGATTTACTAATTCTGATCCTTGTGCACTATCATCATGCCATGGTTGTGGAACCAACGTGTTGACAATATCTGCATGTTGCGTTTCAGTATCGGCCTGAGTCACAATATTCCTTCCACTATGATGAGGCAATAGGATGTCAATGACTCGGTCTTATGGTGCTTCTTCTTGTACTGAAGGTAACGAAGAAGTATGTGCTGGTCTATCTCCTATCAGCTCTTTTAGAATAATCTTACTCTTTGGTATATGGTTCATTACATAGTCATCTTCTAATAATCGGGCATTGGTGCTAATAATGACCTTATGATTCTTAGCACAATAAAATAAACCACCTTTTGTTCCTCTAGGGTACCCAACAAAAAAACAGACATCTGTTTTTTATTCCAACTTATCTGCTTTTCCTTTCAGCACGTGTCCTGGACTCTCCCATATTCGAACATGTCATAGACTAGGCTTGTCCCATTCCACAGTTCTGTGGAAGTACCAGGTACTGACTTAGATGGTACCAAGTTTAAAATGTATGCTACCATTTCAAGTGCATGGCCCCAAAACAAATTGGGCAAATCTGAATAACTCATCATAGATCTGACCACATCCATAAGAGTTCTGTTCCTTCTTTTTACTACACCATTCTATTGTGGCATACCTGGTGCAAACAACTTTGACTTAATTCCCTGATCTGATAAGTAATCCAAAAATTCTCCTAAGAGGTATTCGCTACCACGATTAGATCATAGTGTCTTGATACATTTACCATGATACTTTTCTGTTTCTGCCTTAAACACTCTGAATTTCTCAAAGCATTCAAACTTACAATGCATCAAATAAATATAACTATACCTTGAGTAATCATCAATGAGACTAATGAAATACTTAAAGCTACCTCTAGCATGGATATTTATGGGGCCACATAAATTAGAGTGAACTAATTCTAATATCTTCTTTGACCTATTGCCTTTGGCCGCAAAGGACCGCTTGGTCATCTTACCTTCCAAGTAAGATTCACAGATCTACAGTGCCTCCATTTCCAATGAACCTAATGGCTCATCCTTCACTAGTCTGAAAATTTGTATCAGATTAATACGGCCTAGGCGTATGTGCCAAAGATAGCTTTGGTTAATTTTAGAAGGTTGCTTTCTCTTACATGGTAGTGTATTAGTATTATTCAGTTCATTTAGATGCAGTGTAGGAGAGATATGATTAACAATATAAAGACCATCTACCAATCTACTAGAACAGATAAAACATTTATTTAACTTAATAATAATATAGTTACTAAAATAAACGAAATATCTAGAAACTGAAATCAAATTCCTTCTCATGGAAGGTACATAAAGAGAGTCTTTTAATACTAAAATTCTATTTCTACCAAAAGAAATACTAATATCTCCTACTGCAATTGTTGACACTCTCGTGCCGTCTTCCAAAAAGATGTTAATCTCTCCATCACTAAGCTGGCGGGTTTAGTGGAACCCCTGCAAAGAATTGCATATATGATTAGTGGATTCCGTATCTACACACCATGTACTAGTAGATAACACAGCTAAACATGTTTCAATTACTAGTGAATGAGATTTACCTTTGTTGTTCTATTTGGATAGATAAACTGGACATTACAACTTCCTGTGCCCCTACTGCTTGTAGAAAAAACACTTGCCCTTGGGCTTTTTCATTCCTCCTTGAGCTCCATTCAGTGCCTAAGGAACTACTTTATGTTTCTGAACCTTTTTTTGCTTCTTCTTGCCTTTCGGTTTAGAAGTAGAACCTCTCTTAGTAACAAGAGCAACAACTAACTTCTTAATGAGGCCGTTAGTTGCTTGAAGCCTTTTAAGAAGCTCTACCATTGAATAAGAGATCTTATTCATGTTGTAGTTCAGACAAAATTGCTTAAAGGAATCAAGCAACGATTGGAGAATGATATAAACTTGGGTTTCCCCATCGATTTTAGCTCCAAAGATCTCTAGTTCATTCGGAAGACTTATCATCTTTAGAACATGATCCCTTACTGGGGTCCCCTCAACCATAGTCGTGTTCATTAGGTCTCTCATGGCAACTAACCTAGCAGCGCGATTTTGATCCCCAAATATGTCTTTGAGGCTCTTCATCATGTCATAGGCAGTGAGCATAGCTTGATGCTGATGTTACAGAACATTCAACATAGATGCCAAAATGTAACACCCCTATATCTCATCAACCTTTACCCATTTGTGGTAAGCCCGAGTTTCTTTATCGGTTGCCCCCTCACCATGTTCCGGTGGACAGACCTTAGTAAGCACAAACTTGTATTCTTCAGTAGTCAGTACAATATCCAAATTTCTTTTTTAGTCAATATAATTTGGTCTAATTAGTTTGTTTTCTTTGAGAATAACAACAAGTAGATTGAAAGCCATTTTAATCCTGAGAATCACATATTATAACAATATATGATAAATAATAATAAACTTAGAATTCAATCATTAAAATATAGTTCCCTCTATCAATATTTTAAAAGAATCCGCCAACAGCCTAGCATACTATAAATAGCATGCCTTGATGGGAGGTCGTCTACTATTCAACATTTATCTAAACAGGTCAATAACTATTAACTTAACTATCTAGGCAAGTGATTATGCCAAGTAAAATTAAATATCTGACTTAGCTTTAGTCTGATAAATAATAGCATTGACTCAGATGGTGAGTATACTATTATTAATAGCTAAGTGTATACCATCACTGAATTCTAGACCTATTGTTTAGTAATGAGTTACTTAGATGGAGAGTTAACCCAATACTAACAACTACTAGTGTTTATATTGAGTGAGTCCGTAACTTATTATATTCGATGGGGAGGTTGGTACTAGATCCAACACATAAAATAAATTACTTCACTTATAAATTAGTGATGGAGACCATGGGATTTATATGTAATAAATTCCCTCACCCACTTAGATATTTAATACATGAGGGATGTTAGGTGTTTAATTATATAATAAATATAATATTTCAATATTGGTAACTCATATATGTGAAACAAATAAATTTTCAACTTCCCTTAATTTAGAAAAAAATATTTTAATTAAAACATGAGAATTAATTTTACTCTCTAGTTGAACATATATAAACCAAAATTAAAATATTAAATTTATATAATTAAAACACAACTTAAAGGTCATTTATTTATTATCCATGATCTCCCATGCTAATAACATAATAACAAGAACATAAAAGATAGTAATCATAGACAAACAAGATAAATAAGATTTAATCAAGATTCTGGCTATTATGGTTAAGAAATCACTCCAATTTGATGAAAAGTCCAACTGCACCATGATATCACCAAGAATCTTTATTTGTTGCTTCGCTGTCGCACAGGGGTTTGGGGGCGGCGCCCCCGATAACATGGATCGACATACCCGATTAAATCGCTGGGATCGACCTGCCCGGTTAGGTTATGGGGGCAGTGCCATTGGTGGGAGTTCGGGAACAGTGCCCCTAAAACCTAAACAAAATACCGCACCACGTTCTTAGGACTGTTCCTCATGTCTTTAGGATTTTTCTAGTTTTGTGCCACTACTGTTCCTCCATCTTCATTGATTACAACAGATCGTATTCTCTATAACAGTGGAGTTACAGGATATAAGGAATCAAAATCTTCAAAAATAGTGGAGTTCCAGAATACAAGAAATTAAAATCTCCAAAATAGTGGAGTTCTCATGCTTCAAAAAATAATTAGTACATCTGATTCTATGCCTCCTTAAACTAGAGTTCACAATCTAAGAATCATGTAAAAAACACAATCACACAATATACATTTATGTGGCCATAATAACTAGGTAGAACGCTACAAAATAAAGGTTAGCACAAATCCACGTTCTACCCTAAGCATGCATGAAATCGATTTTCGGAGAACATGGTAGGTATTATACGTATACAGTTTCAACCAAGGCTCTGATACCAATTGCTGGGGATTGCGGAATTTCCCACGACTTAGCTATAGTGCATACACATAATACGAAAAAAATATAATCTGATTAGCATGGCCTAATCTACGTGATTATTATCATACTTTTGAGATTTCACTAGTTTGATCTCGAATAATAAGTAACAACAAGTACAAATCAACTTATCAAACTTAACCTCCAGACTTCTGCTGTATTCCTCGTATACGCCTTACTCTAGAGAGGGCTCACAAAAGTGTTGTAAGCACCCCATTTTTGCCCGCTCGGCAATCTCCGATCCGACTAGATCCAGCTTTCAAATATCACAACACATGCAAGCTCAAGACGAGCCTTTCAAACTCCAATCTGGTTAACTAGTCACTTCCCGGACCCACAAAGCCCAAATGAAGCCATAAACATCATTCCAGGCAGCTTTCCGGGACCGGGCGTTCTCGAAAGCCAACGCCATCTGGGTAGCTTCCCGAGATCAGGTAATCTCGGGGACCAACACCTTATCAAATTCCAGGTGGTTCACTTTTGGTGCTTGCTAGCCCGCCAATATAAAATGTCTGTCATTCGGTAACTCTCCGAGGCCAGGCGTTTTCGGAGACCAACACTAGCCTCACAGGTAGCTTTCTAAGACTAGGCGTTCTCAAGAACCAACTCCACCCTACAAGTAGCTCTCTAAAATTAGGCGGTCTAAGGGAGCAACACTGCATGGGTAGTTTTCTAAGACTGGGCAGTCTCGGGAACCAACACCGGCGTCTGCTAGCCCAACTGGGTGAAAAATGACCAAATCTACCCCTTGGGCCTCTAGGCATGTTTTGGGAAAGTTTAAAATCCCTCAAAACGATAAGTCTACCCTTCCAAAATGTTACTAAACTGTTAGGCGTACTCCATGCCTATCCAATCCAATTTTGGTCCGATTTTGGCTAACTCCGGTCTAATTGACTGTTTTGCCCCTGAATGCCCCAGCACTGCACAAACCTCACCGAACGATAAAAGACTTTCCTAAAAATATCCCTGAATGAACTAGCACGCTTAACATAACATTCCGATCCATTTCTGACCATTTTCAGTCAAAACCAGCCAAAATGACCATTTTGCCCCTGACGACTTGAACGCGCCCCAAAATAACACTGGACCTAGGTTACTAAATGGCGGATCTCGTCATACACTCCTGTTGAACCTAAGGAAGACCTCACGATGCTAAACACCCATGACTCAACAAAAGTTTCCCGGAGCGTCTCACAGACGCTCTGCCTAAATTCCCGTTCCTCCCGATTCCCTGGTTATAACACATCGTTAAACGACTTGAGAAATGCGTAAACCAAGGAATTCCCAAAAGTTTGTCCATAGGATTTTCCATCAATATAGATTGATCGGAAAGATCACTCTCTGAAGCAATTTACCGTATGGCTCAAAAACTGTAACTTTCAGCAACTGCTGGAGCGTCTCACAGACACTCCATGAAGATTGACTTTTTTCCCAATTCCGTGATTGCAACGCACCGTCAAATGACTTGAGAAATGCGTAAATCAAAAAATTCTCGAAAGTATTTTCAAAGTACTTTCTATCATTACGGTCTGATAGAAAAGATCACTTCCTGAAGGCCTTGATCATGTAACATGAAAACAGCTACTTTCAAACCCCCGCGGAGTGTATTAAAGACGCTCTACAAAGATGCCATTTTATGCACATTTTCTGGGATGATATCCCACACTCCCGAACATCATTCCAACTTCGATTGGACCCTAGATAAACGAACCCTCCCGACGACAGAACGTATGCTACATGTGCCCAGATTTTGATCAAATCGACCAAAGTTCGATAAACCGTCAGGATTTAGCCAGTATAATGGGTGCCATGTGGCATTCTGGCAATGGAACAGTACCAGCGCATATGCTACATGCGCCAAGGCCAATTTTGGCTAATGCATGTTGTACATGTGCCAGGCCTATTCCACATTGCCTATAAATACCAGCACCCCCCTTTGCATATTCCAGAACCGAAAATTAATGTGAAGCTCTGCTAAAACCACTCCAGAACCTCAAATCTCTACATACATTCCACTCCTCCAACACTTAGGCTAGATTCTACCTCCCTTTAGCCCATACACTTCACCTACGTAGCCCTATACATTATTAAACCCCTCCTTCCAGCCCCTCAAGCCTACTTGAAGCCATCCAAGTTCAAGTTAAGGTATTCATAGAAGATTACAAGTGTGTTGAAGGCTAAATATGATATTTTTTTTACATTTTTGTCTTGCCCCACTCTCCTCTTCTCCCTCTTAGCCAACTTGGGCTATTCTCTATTTTAATCCCCATCTTCAACCCCTTTTTCTTGCATGCTTGAGCTAAGATGGCTCTTAGTTCATGTCTAGAGGAAAGCTAGTGGGAGCCACCGTGTATGGGGATCTCTCACTAGCCTTCTTAGGAGCCCCTTATTTATATGGTGTAGCCTAAAGCCTTATATGTATTCATGACCCCCTTGCATTTTGTTATCTTGATCGCGTCTTGTGTGCTTGGCTTCATTTTTATGTTTATAATTATGTCCTACAAAGATTGCATTATTCTTATTTCCATGCCACTTCCAAGTTCAATACCCCCCTCAAAATGGTTCCAAGAGTTGGCTTCTTGAAGTTTAGGATGAGACCTTAGAAGTCATACATTAGAAAATCCCCCACTACCCCCTAACTCACACTTTTGCATCATTGCATTTCAATTTGCATAAAAGTTATTTTCCCAACTTTCTAGTTTCCAAGGTTTCCATTCCTTCAAGTTTAGTGGTTGAAATGGCCTCATAGAACCCTCTCTTGAGTGGTCTCCCTTTTATTTAGCCATAGGAACCCTCTTTTGTTGGAATGATTTCCTTTAAGAAATGGTTTCCAAAATCCTATTCTTAAAAATGATTTCTCTCCATCTTTGCATTAAAAATGATATTTAAAAAGTTATCACCATCATGTTGATTCTTGGACTCTATGCTCTTGTCAAGATAATGGATATTATGGTCATAAGGAAACCTTCTTTGGAATGGTCTCCAAACATTAACCATATAAACCATAGTCTTGGCTAGAGTCAAATTTTCATGGAAATGATCTTCAAAAAGGTTGTCTACCAAAGTCCTTTGTATAACATGATTTGTTTTTCAAAAACTCTTTCAAAAAATGCATCATACCACCTTTCAAAACCATCTTACAATTCAACTCTAGGTTAACTTGACCCTAGTTGTCCAACCCTAGATAAACTTGACCGTAGTTATCCAACCCTAGGTTAACTTGGCCACAGTTATCCAACCCTTGGTTAACTTGACCCTAGTTATCCAACCCTAGATTAACTTGACCCTAGTTGTCCAACCCTAGGTTAACTTGACCCTAGTTATCCAACTTTAGGTTAACTTGACCCTAGTTGTCCAACCCTAGGTAAACTTGACCCTAGTTATCCAACCCTAAGTTAACTTGACCCCAGTTAGTTAACCCTAGATCGCCTTAACCCTAGATTAACCAAACCTTAGGTCACCTTAACCCTAGGTTAACCTAACCCAAGTTAGTTAACCTTAGGTCACTTCTAACCATAGGTCAACCCAACCGAGGTTAGTATACTTCAATGTTCCAACTCATGGAACCCTTTTAAATGATCTTTCTATTTAAAGCTATTCTCATGACTCACTTTTTCAAAACCTCCTACTCTCTTGAGGTTTCAAAAGCCAACTTCATAACCTCTTCAAATGTTCCCACATTCCATCGTCAAAGTATTTCTAAAAAATGTTTTCAAAAACTCACAAGCCTAAGGTGTCCCTACCCCTTTTATGGTTAGGGATTTCAAAGGAACGTGAGACATCAAGAACAACCCCTAAGGTTATCCATATTAGGATTCCAAAACCACTTTCAAAAGTTTTTTCTAAGACAAGTTCATAAAAACATCTCAAAACCCTACCTCCAAGGTTTTCAAAACAAGACATCAAAACTCTTGTGAGTTACTTCAAAGCACTTCCAAAACTCCCTTGAGTTGTTCCAAAAACATTTTGAAACACTTCAAAATTCATTTCAAGAGTTTTAAAGTTCTATTTCAAAACACTTCAACATCCGATTTCAAATCAAAATTCTCTAGTCATCTTTCCAAAGACCTCAAAGTGTCTTTAAGCTTTCCAAAGGCCCCAATGCGCCTATTTTTCATCGGGCTCTTGCCCGAACTACAAATGACCTGATTCTCGTCAAATGAGATACGTAGGCAACCTAAAATGATGCAACCATAACTTACATTTCAACTCTAGTCCCTTTTTCAAAAGTTTCTATCAATTCGAGGTTTCTATCTCGAACCACTTCAAAACTTTCATATTTTCAAACTTCTTCTAAAACTTACATCATGCATCATTCATCCTTAAAGCGATGACTAAACCCTATTTTCAAAATTCTAAAGTGGATATTAAGTGGACATTGGTAACTGGTTATTCTAGTGAGTGAACAAAGGGTGATTAGACATATAGGTACCGAAAGGGTGGGGTAAAGTGGTGATCTTAGGATATCTTCCCTACACGTAACCAACCCCCGCACCATAGATTTCTGTTTTTGAAAGACCAAAATGGAGTTATTTTCGAAAAGGGCTTAAATCTTTCCAAAGGTTGTCAAACAACCTATTTTCTTATAAACCCTCTTTTGAGGGAGTTTTCAAAATCTTTTCCAAAAAGCCCTAAGTATAATCTTCGGATTAATACTTAATTTTAGGTGCCATAACTCACCTTAATCAAGTTAGGTGGAGACTTCTATTTTTCTAAAAAAGCCCTTAAACAAATTAATTTCAAGTTTAAACCTAGTCGCACTTGTCGTTCTGGGAGGATGAGTTCTAATAACAAAGTTCCGTGCTTTGTCTTCGAGCCGAAAGGACCTTGGTCCTAAAAATCGGGGTGCGACAGCTGGCGACTCCACTGGGGACACTTAGAGGGTTAGGCCATTGACATGTCTCTTCACCCTTCACTCACCCAAAATCTCCGGTTACTTTGTCCAGTTTTATCCACTTTTCAAATTTTTTCTAAGTTTCCAAAACAGACATTATTTTCCACAACACTTTTCAAATAAGTGTCTTCACTTGCATTCATTGCTTACACACATGCATTGCATTGTTCATTCGTTTTATCTTGCACTGAGTTTGTCAAAAAGTTACTAACTCCTTGCATTTTCTTTTATAGGTGGACCTTTGTTCACATTTTATTTCATGTTTTATTAATTGCCGTGTGTGTGATGAATGAGTAGGATGTGATGTGTGTTATTGGGTCCTTTCCTCCATTTTTGAAAATTCCATACACACTTGGTGCCCTCACTTACATTTGCATCTTGTATATATTACTAGGTTACTACCTTTCTAGATAGAAGGGGGAATAGTATATTGACTATGGGCGGATACTGTGTCAGTTTCTTAGCCTACGGTCTCTTGATAGTTCTCCCGCTCGAACCACCAACCAAAGATAGAGTTCACCCTTCTAGGGGTGACGCCGGAGGTTTGAAGGCTTGGGAACCGAGCCTTTCTAGGGAGCATTAGTAAACCCCCCACCTCATGCTCATGTAGCACCCCATGCATAGCCGAACCTCTGTCGGATTTAGGACACACGCGTTAATTTCAAAACCAAGAAGGAAAGGGCGACCACTTTATTTTCCTTTATATATTCTATTCAATTTATGCTATTATGCTATTTAATTCTTGCCATTATATTATGTATATATCCTATTGCATCATAACTACTCATGCATTAGAATTCATTCCAAGACAAGAGTTCCTAAAGTAACTTAAGTTATCGCATCTTCATGCATCCAATCAACCTCCAAAGAAAGGCCTAAAGACCTTCTTGCTCAAATCAAGCCAACCCAAAACTTTTAAAGGTACTAAAAGACTTCTCGCGCCCAGATTTTTCGCACTCAAGGAATACACAAATAAGCAGGAAAAATGTTGTACTATTTCATTAGAACTCACCCTCCTAGAAGAATGAGTGCGACTAGGTTTGAATTGAAAATTAGTTTGAATAAAGGGTTTTTAGAAAAGATTTGGAGTCGTCACTTAACTTTATTAAGGTGAGTTAGGTCACCTAAAAACTAAGCTTAATCCGAAAACTACACTTAGGGTTTTTGAAAAAGGTTTTTGAAAATATCTCCTCAAGAGAGGGTTTTTAAGAAAACAGGTTGTTTGGCAACCTTTGAAAAATATTTAGCCCTTTTTTGAAAAAATAACTCCATTTTTGGTCTTTCAAAAACAATGATCTAGGTTCGGACGTTGGTTACGTGTAGGGAAGACGACACTAAGCCATCACCCAATCCCGCCCTTTTGGTACTTACATGTCAATCTACCCTAGATTCACCTATGAGGGTCTTCAACTAACCAATGTTCAATCCTATTCAGTTTGAAAAACAATGTTTGAAAAGAAACTAATATGATGCATGATATGCAAGTGCAATAGAAGAGAGTTAGAAAATAGATTTGAAAAGAAGAATTTGATTTGATTTTAAAAGAGAGATTTGAAAGGATAGATTTGAAATTGGAAAGTTTGAAAAATTAGAAATAAAGATTTGAAAATAGTTTTTTGGAATTGGAAACTTGAAATAGATATGGAATTGGAGATTGAAGAGATTGTAGAATTGAAAATTTGAAAAATATGGAGACTGCACCCATTAGGATTGGAAATTGAATTTGATTTGAACTTAGAATAGGAAATTGGAACTTGAAATTTGGAATTAAAAAGATTGGATTTTGATTTGAAAATATATAACTTAGAAGAAAGATTTAGACTTGTTTTGGAAAGATGGAGGTTTAAGAAACCTAGACTTAGGAAAGAGAGGAGACTTAAGAAAGGTTTGACTCAGAAGGGTTTAAGAAATAGTCGACTTAACTTGAAAGAGTTTTAGAAAAGATTAGATTTGGGCAAGGTCCAAATTAGGAAAGTTCTGTTTTAGGAAAGTGTCAATTTAAAAAAGTTTTGGAATTAGAAAAGTTTCAACTTGAGAAAGTTTTGAATTAAGAAAGTTGTCAATTTGAGAAAATCTCAACTTACGAAAGTTTTAGGTTTAAGAAAGTTTTGAAATTTGAAGGTTTCGTTTTAAGAAAGGTTTTGAAATGGGAAAGTGTTGAATTTAGAAAAGTTTTGAATTAGGAAAAGTTTAGCTTAGGAAAGTTTTGAAATAGGAAAAGTTCAACTTAGGAAAGTTTTGAAATTGAAAAGTTTTGAATTTGGAATGTTTTGAAATAAAGAAGCTTTGAATTTAAAAAGTTTTAGATTTAGAAAGATTTGAAGCTTTAGGAAAGTTTAAAATTTAAGAAGGATTTAGGTTTAGAAAGTCCTAAGTTAAGAAAGTTTTGAATTTAGAAAACTTTGAATTTGGAAAGATTTGAGATTTAGAAAGTTTAAGATTTTAAAAGTTTTAGAGTTTGAGTTTTAGAAAATCTTGGGATTAGGAACGGTTTGAAAACTTAGATTTGGAAAGTTAGGATTTGGAAAGGGATAGAATTAAGAAAGGAGTTGAATAGGAAAGATGTGGAAGTTGAGTTTTAAAATTTAGGAAAGATTTTTATGTTGAAGTTTTGAAAACTTAAGATTTAGGAAAGTAGAAATTTATGAAGGATTTGAACTAAGAAAGATTTGGATTAGGAAGGGATTGGATATTGTTTCTAAAAGAGAAAATTTCATTTTGCTTCCAAAAAAGAAGGATTGGATCTATTTTTCTAAACGGAAAGATTGAATTTGGTTTTCTAAAGGGAAGATTTGATTTGACAAGGATTTGGAAAAGGAATTTTTAGAAACCCTAAATTTGGAAATGTATAGTTTTGACGTAGAAAATAGGTTTTGGAAACTTATGATTTTGATGTAGAAAGAGAGGTTTTGGAAACCTAGGTTTGGGGCAAGGTAAAAAATCATGTTTTTTGAAAGAAAATTAGGGTTTCCTAATTGTGGGTTCTAGGGCTTGACTTGGGCTCTAAGGAAAGAGTTTTTTGGAAAGTGCGTTTTATAAACGAAGATTTTTAGAAGGAAATCTTAGAGAGGAGTTTTTGGAAAGTGAATTTGAAGATAGAGTTTTTGGAAATAGATTCTAAAAAAGAAGTTTTTGGAAAGTGTGTTTTTGGAAATGAGTTTTTAGAAGGAAAATCCTAGAGGAGAGTTTCTAGAAGGAAGATTTTGGGAAAAGAGTTTTTTAGAAAGATTTTTGGTAGAAGATTATTGGAGAGAGTTTTTAGAAAGATTTTTAGGAAGCATTTTTAGAAAGTGGATATTGGGGAGAGTATTTTGGAAAGGAGCTGAAAAAGGGAGTTTTGAAAAATAGATTGTTGTAGGGAGTTTTTAAAAACAACTTTGGAAAGGAGAGTTTTAGGAAAGTATGTTGACAAGGAGGGTTTTAGAAAGAGAGACTTTTGAAAAGAGAGTTTTTTGAAAAGTATAAAAAATATCTCACTTTCCTAAAGCGATTCTAACCATAAGAAGGTTAGAACCACTTTAAGAAAGTGGTTTTGAAAACAATAAGATTTGAAAATATGGACCATAAAAGTCACTTTAAATATAACACTTTCCTAAAGCAACCCTAGCCATGGAAAGGGTAGAATCACCCTAGGATTGCGATTTTGAAAACAAGTTTTGAAAAATGAGATTTTGATGCAATTTTGAAAACAAGTTTGAAAACAATTTCGAAAACAACTTTGAAGATGACTTTTGGAAGAATACAAGAATCATGATATGCACAATGCAAATTTGGAGTCGTGAACATACAAGGTTAAAGCTTCACCACATAATCAAGGGGGCCGAACCCATGTGGTCTCCAGTTAGACTAAAAGAAAGCCCCCGAACCTCCAATAGTCTAATCCTACATATGGATCGGGAATCCCCTTATTTCAAGCATGCAAAGAAAGGGGGGGAAAGAGATGGGGGATTAAAATAGAAAAAACCCAAGTGGGTTAGGAGAGAGAAGAGAGAGGGGAAAGTGCAGAAATTTAAATAGAAAGCTTACATTGTGTCTTCTTTGTTTTGCTTGGCTTTGCGCGCCTTGCTTTTTTGCTTTTTCTTCGGTCTTCACTTCGGTCTTTGAGAGCTTTGTGTTGGTCTTCAAATCTTCGTAGTTGCAGAACTCTAAGTCTTTAATGGAGGGTTGGAGGCTAGTGTATAAGTGTATGAGAGTGTATAGGAGGTTGGGGTTTGGTGTATGGTAGCCAGGGTTTGGAAAACCTAAAGAAGCTAGGGTTTTGGGAGTGTACGAGCTTTGTATATCGAAATATAGGATTTTTAGACTGAGTTTGTAGACCTCCTTCACGCTGGAAGAGGCTCTGTATTTATAGAAATGGGATAGACCTGGCATCTGTTGCAGTAGCGCTAGGCCAAAAATGCTTCTAGCGCCACTAGGAGTGGCGCCAGGCCAAATATTGGCTTGGCACCAGCCAATTAGGAAACTATTAAAGTCGGCAAGCAACATATCTTTGACTAGATTTGGGCGCCTGTATTAGTGACTACCATGCAAATTTTAGCCTGGTTTCACTAAGAGTGACTCCGAAAAGTCCGGGAAGGAGTTTGAGAGACCGGGAATGACCCGGAAGGCCGGAACAGGGTAGAAACACTTAGAACAATGTCTTGGAGGTATTTGACTTGAAAAATGAGGATAGGATGTGTCGAAAGGGTTGATCGGCCATTAAGGGCAAAATGGTCAACTGGAACGGAAAGCTGCCGGGATGGACTTGGAATGTCCCAGAAAAAGACTTGAGACTTGGAAACATTATTTAGAATGTTCCCGAAAGGTTGCCGGTTTGATACCCAGAGCTGGTGTGGTCAGAAAAGGCGACCGGCCCTCTAGGGGCAAAACAGTCATTTTGTATCGGGTTTGCTGGAATTGACTCGGAATGATCCGGGAAGATAGAGGAAGGTTGAGAATACTATAGGAAGAAATCTCAGGAGGTTACCAGTTTGATACCCAGAGCCCGTATGGCTAGAAAAAGGCAACCAGCCCACCAGAAGCAAAATAGTCATTTTGCACCGGTTTTGCCGGAATTGACTCGGAATGATCCGGAAAGATAGAGGAAGGTTGAGAATACTATAAGAAGTATTCTCGGGAGGTTACCGGTTTGATCCCCAGAGCCGGTGTGTTTCCCGGGGCGTTCGGATGCCTAGGGGCAAAATGGTCATCTTGACCGAAAAGTCTCAGAATTGGCCTGAAGCTGACTAGAAGGCACCTAATCACGCCGGACTGCTTTAAAACAATCCTAGAAGGTTGGACTTACCATTCTGAAGACTAAGGTGTGTTCTCAAGAAACGTGCCGAAAATGGCCCTAGGGGCAGTTTGGTCATTTTTTTTACTGAAGTGGGCTAGCAGGCACTGGTGTTGACCTGGGTTTTGAGTGTTTCCGCCATTCTGACGGCGGTCGCGTGATACTGGGGTTTGTTGGCAATTCCCTATATCGACCATTTTTGCCAGTATTTCCGCTACTCTGACGGTTATGATGTTTGTGATTATTTTCGCTACTATGACAGTTCGCGATAATTCCTGAGACTACATGATCTTGGGAAGCTACTAAAGGTACTTAGCGCCTGAGAATCAACTTTCTCAAAAGGCATGCCTAAACGGACAATTCTGTATTGGTGGGCTAGCAGGCGCCAAAGGTGGACCGTTCTACCATCTAGGGGACTTGGGGTCTCGTCCCCGGTCGACAGGTTTAAAGGGACTTACCATCTCAAAGAGATTTTCTTCAAAAAACGTGTCGAACCGTCTCGAGGAATCAACTGTCTTGAGAGAGGGATTGGAATTGGAAAGGGGTCTTATCGTCTTTAGAAAGACGCGCCTGATTGGAGTAGATTTACCGTCTCGAGGAATTAACTGTCTCGAGAGAGAGATTGGAATTGGAAAGGGGTCTTATCGTCTTCGAAAAGACGTGCTTGATTTAGAATTGGAAAGGAGACTTACCGTCTTCGGAAAGACGTGCCTGATTGGAGTAGATTTACCGTCTCGAGGAATCAACTGTCTCGAGAGAGGGATTGGAATTGAAATTGGGTCTTATTGTCTTCGGAAATACGTGCTTGATTTAGAATTGAAAAGGAGACTTATCGTCTTTGGAAAGATGTGCTTAATTGGAGTAGATTTACCGTCTTGAGGAATCAACTGTCTCGAGAGAGGGATTGGAATTAGAATTGGAAAGGACAATGCCCCTAAAGGCATTTTGGTCATTTTGCCTCTATTTGGGCTTGGTGGGCTTGCGAAGCTATGGATAGATGGGATTAGACTTAGAGAGTTGATTTCGATTGGAATACGTCCATATTCACTTAAGTACAAGTCTGGACAGAGTGTAGACTGCCGAGCGGTCAAAAATGGGGTGCTTACAGCTGCCCCTCTTTTTCTGTCTTTGCTTGTCAAAGACAGAAAATGATAAAAGTAAGAGTTCCATGTTAACTGCGGGCAGTCGGAGGGACGGACATTGGGAATTTTTCGACAACGGGGGTCGAAAATGGATATCAGGCCAAAAAGGCCTTTGGAAACGAGTTTCGGCGGGAAAAAGGGCAAAGTTGCCCAGATTGTGCAACTGGCACCTCTGCTTGGCTGAAAATGCTTGGCGCCTCTGCTAGTGGCGCCAAGCTCGGAGTTAAAACCAGAAAAATTCTGGTTCGAACGTTTGCAATATTCTGGAGAGTTTTTTGCAAATCCGAGAGACATTGCGAAGAAACTGACTTGGACATTGAAGGGGCACTTCTTGGTGACCACGGGTGATTGCCAGAAGGAGACCACATCGCCGGAAGAGATGATTTCACTGGAGAACGTTCAAAAAGTGAGTTTTCAAATTTTTGTTGATTTTGATGTGTAGAATTTTGTTTGAATCATGTGAATAGTGGAAATTGATGTTTTGATATGTTTTGAACATGATGATGATATTATTTTTGCAATTTGGTGCTTGTTTGATTGAATTTGAGTGATTTTATGTGAATATGTGAAAAGTATTTTCTGCAGGAATAGGGGATTCGTTCCTACAGGCTTGGGCATTGGGTTTTCTGGCTAGATTTTTATGCCATGTGCCTTAGAAAAATGTGTTTATCAACTGCATGAAGTTTCGCGATTTTTTAAAAACTCGGTGAATTTTTGATTTTTTAAAAAATAGAAAAATATTTAGAAAATTAGGAAATTTAAGAAAACTTGAGAGATTGATAAAATTTTTAGAGTTTGAAATTTGAAAAAATATTGGAATATTTTAGAAAACATTTGAGGTGATTTTGAGAAATTTTAGGATAACTTTGAAAACCATTGATTTATTGGAAAAATAAAATATATGTTTTGAAAATTTTGAAAAATTGGAGAATATGCACAGGTGCTAATGTTATGTGATTGTAAAGTTCTGTGTTTTTGTGTTGATGTCATGGGTGTTGTAGGGGCCATTTTCAAACGAAATTCTACCGAAATTTTTAGAAATTATGGAAAGAATTGGAAATAAAGGTTTAGAGTAAAAATCTTTTTGAAGGAAAAAGACAGAAAACCTTTGAGATTTGATTTGAAGTTAGAAAATCAAGATGTGTGGAAATTTCGTTTTTGACTTATCATTTGAAATCTTTTTATTTATTTTTTGTGTTAGTTGTTTATTTTATTTTGCTTCATTATGTTATTATTTATTGCGTATATGGTACATTAACACCTTCTTACCTTGCCTTACCTTTTCAGGATGGTAGATGCGGGCGATGATGGCTCTGAGAGGAGACGCCACTCGGGAAAGACGGCTTGGACAGATTCCGCTAGCGGCTCTAGTCGGTCTAGGGGTAGTCGCAAATCAACTAGCAAGGCATCCTCTAGCCAGAATGGAAGGGGGGAAATAGGCCTCCAATCGACCCATTCCCTTCAGTCAAGCGAACATTTAAAGAGGAAATGGATGCCAAAGTTTTTTCACTTTTATCCTTTAGGATGGCCTTCATTATTTTGAGTCGACTGCGGATTTGGTATGACAGGTATCCTCCAAATGAATAAGACATTTTTTGCTGGTCCCTTGGTTATATAGTTTCTCTCCTATTGGTGCAACTTATTTTCTGCAGTGGTTCCCTTTTGGCAGCCTGACTTGTCTTTCTTCCATGAGCTCGTTCCCTCTAATCACGAGTATGGTTTCCTCCTAGGTCTTCGAGAAGATTTGGCTGACATTATGGGACCCATTTTTCCTTCTGGCTACATCATAGTTGTCTCATCTCAGCTTGGATTCCGTGTGCAGTCTTTTCTTCTGATCTCCTCCCCTAGTTTTCTTATGTCCCTTTGAAGCTCTTGTTCTCACATTCTAAGTTTGCAACGCATAGAAGAGCTCATTCAGGGGGTTGAAATACTTCTCAAGATTGGTCCATTTCTCCATGATAGCCCTAGCTATGTTTTTCTTGAACTTGTTGATGTTTTCACGAGGGGGTGACTTGGTCGACTGTTGATTGCGTGCGTTGCTCGCCAGGATTCATGAAGGACACTCATATGCTCTTATGGCTGTGGGACAGACCTTCGTGAGCCTTACTAGACTTTGGTAGGGGGCTGATGCTCATTGTTGGGGATGTGCTTCATTATTCCAGCTTTGGGTGATCGGACACTTATTCACTACTCCTCTTTCGAAGTCGTTTGATTGGGGAGGTCGAGGGTGGGTCATTGCCCCATTCTCTGTTTCTTGTTGGTCCCGGAAATCTGAGTTTTTTGAGGTGTGAGCCAGTACTTGAGATATCTAAGGGGTGGCTTTAGCCCTTTTTATGTTTTGTCTTGTTCATTGTTTCCTATTTGAGAAAGACAGAAAGACAAAGAGTGAGTTTTTGTGCAAAAACAGTTTAAAAATGCCCCGATAAGGGGTGTCATCATTTTTCACGATGATTGCCCATGAGATTAAATGCATGATCTATTTTTTATGAATGCACATGTTTATATAGGAATTAGATTGAATGCATATCCTACTTTTTTTTTGAATGCACAGGTTCACACAGAAGTGAAAATGAATGCATGTTATATTTTTGGACAATGCACAACATACAAGAATAGAATTAAATGCAATGTCCCCCATTTTTGCGATAAGTGCACAGATTTATGTAAAAATTGAATTAAATGCATGACCTACTTTGTTACAAATGAACATGTTCATACATGAATGCAGTTGAATGCATGAATAGATACAAACTTCACAGGAATCTAAATGGATTTACAGGTTATACATTTCATGGATGCATCAGTACTACATGTATATAAACTATTTACAAAGAAAACCCCAGGATTGCCCCTTGAGCCCATACTCTCAGGATTCTGTTCCTTTCTAGGATTCTGTCCCATTTAGTTTTGTCCCATTCTCATCAGGGTGTCATAGCATTTGCTCCATTCTCCAAGGATCTTGACCTTTTGGTTTGCTATCCTATCCCTACTTTCTACAGGGTTACTGTTTGGGGTGTTTCTGAGCTCACTTGGGCTTCTCTCTCAGATCTCGAAAATGCCACCATGGCTCGAGCGACAACTCGCATGCCCTTTGCAGAGCGATAAACAGCTAAGTCCTCAATCTGAGAAGACTTCTTTTAGGATCGTAATGTAGGCTGGGTTTAGGGGTTGTAAGAAATAAAGTGATATTTAGGCTCAAAGATCTTCTTTTAGTGGGTTGTTTAAACCGAAACCATCTGAGCACATCTTGGAGCATGAGATTGGCCCTTGCATTCCCTTCCAATTCTCCTTTCTCACCCTACTTGTCTTGGTATTGTTCAGGCTTATTTGGACTACACAATTTTCTTGGATCAGAAAGGACTTTAATTTGGACCGTAACGTAGGCTAGGTTAAGGGGTTTATGAATGAAATGGGTAGAAAGGCTCAAACATTATTACTCATGGGATTTTTAAAAGACCAATGATCACCTTTGGCAACTTAACTTCCATTAACTGCTTTCTTCTTTCCTTCATACTCTTGTTGTTCTTCTGGACCGCTTTCTGCCTTCTAATTTAAGATTATTTTTTTTTTTCATCAAGAAATTTGTTGCTAAGTCAACTTTTGGAGATGCCAACTTTTCATTTATATTTTGGGATGACAGTATCTTCTTTTGAAGATCCCCATGAACATAATATCTTCTATAGAGACGCCTTTGATGCCATAACTTCTTGAAGATCACCATTTTCATCGTTGTTCATTATATCTTCTTGGAAATCACCCTTTTCATCATTGTTCCTTAATTCTTACTTGTGACTTTTGCCTTAACCCAGTGTGGGCGATGATCATCTGGTCGGTTTTCTTGAGGAAAGTAACCGGCTCAAGTGGGCTTTACAAAGGTATTTATTTGTGTATGGTAGAAGAAATGAGGGTTTTTCATCACTATAAATTAAATTTCTTAATCCATAAAGCTTTTATACAAAATTTAGACAATGTTCCTATAAATAGTGTGCTTTTGCCCGTGAACCCCTACATATTCTACTGAATCAACTATTTTGTGCTTACCTCAATGTGGGGGATGTCGCGCCTAGATTTTTCGCACTCGAGGAATACTCACGCAAGTGAAAAAAATGCTGTACTCTCTCGTTAGAACTCACCCTCCTAGAAGAATGAGTGCGACTAGGTTTGAATTGAAAATTGAATTGAATAAAGGGCTTTTGAAAAAAATTCGGAGTCGCCACCTAACTTGATTAAGGTGAGTTAGGTCACCTAAAAACTAAGAATAATCCAAAGGCTACACTTAGGGTTTTGGAAAACGATTTTTGAAAATATCTCCTCGAGAGAGGGTTTTTAAGAAAAACAGGTTGTTTGGCAACCTTTGGAAAACATTTAGCCCTTTTTGAAAAATAACTCCTTTTTGGTCTTTGAAATCAGTGATCTAGGTTCGGAGGTTGGTTACGTGTACGGAAGACGCACTAAGCCATCACCCTACCCCGCCCTTTTGGTACCTACATGTCAATCTACCCTAGATTCACCTATGAGAGTCTTTAACTAACTGTAGTTCAATCCTACCCACTTTGAAAAATAATGCTTGAAAACTAACATGATGCATGATATGCAAGTGCAAGTTAAGAGAATTGAAAAATAGATTTGGAAAGAGATTGATTTGATTTGAAAATAGATTTGAAGAGATGGAATTGAAATTGGAAAGTTTGCAAATTGAAAGTAGAAATTTGAAAATAGAAATTTTGAAATTAAAATTTTGAAAGTAGATTGGAATTTGGGATTTGAAAATATAGAGACCGCACCCATGAGGGTGGAATTGAAAGTTTGAAAAGTGTTGTGACTGCACCTATGAAGGTTGCCTACGTATCCCTTTGGGGGAATCAGGTCAGTCGTAGTTCGGACCAGAGTCCGATTAAAAAGAGATTGACTTGAAGAGAGAGATTGGATTGGAAGAAAGAGATTGAATTGAAAATTGGCTTCGATTTGAGATTAGAAGAGGAGATTGTAAATTGAAATTGAGAAGATTGGACTTTGATTTGAAGAGATAGATTTGGACTTGTTTTGGAAAGATGAAGGTTTAGAAAAACTTAGACTTAGGAAAGAGAAGAGACTTAGGAAAGATTTGACTTGACTTGGAAGGTTTAGGAAATTAGAAAAGATTGGATTTAGGAAATGTTCAAATTGGGGAAAGTTCCAAATTAGGAAATGTTTGAATTAGGAAAGTTTCATTTTTGGAAAGTTTCAAATTTAGAAAGTTTGAATTTAGGAAAGTTTTCACTTTAGGAAAGTTTTGAAATGGAAAAGTATTGAATTTAGAAATGTTTTGAATTAGGAAAAGTTTAGTTTAGGAAAGACTTAGAATTTAGAAAGTTTCAAGTTAAGAAAGTTTTGAATTTTGGAATGTTTTGAAAAAAGGGAAGTTTTGAAAATGGAAAAGTTTAGAAAACAAGGAATTTTTGAAAATAAGAAAGTTTTGAGTTTAGAAAATTTTAGATTTGGAAGGATTTGAAATTTGGAAAGTTTAAGATTTAGAAAGTTTTAAAGTTTGAATCTTAGAAAATCTTGAGATTAGGAAAGATTGAGTTTAGGAAGGATTTGAAAACTTGAATTTGGAAAGTTAAGATTTAGAAAGGGGGTTGAATTAGGAAAGGGTTGAATTTTAGAATTTTAGGAAAGATTTTTATGTTCAAGTTTTGGAAACTTAAGATTTAGGAAAGTGAAATATTAGAAAGGAGTTGAATTAGGAAAGAGTTGGATTTTGAAATTTAAGGAAAGATTTAAAGTTTAAGTTTAGGAAACTTATGGTTTAGAAAGGAATTGAATTAAGAAAGGTTTGGATTAGGAAGGGATTGGATTTGGTTTCTAAAAGAAAAGATTTGATTTTGTTTCCAAAAACGGAGGACGGGATCTAGTTTCCTAAACGGGGAGATTGGATATGGTTTCCTAAAGGGAAGATTTGATTTCGCAAATATTTGGAAAGGGAGATTCTAGAAACCCTAGTTTTGAAAGTGTGGAATTTTAATGTAGAAAAGAGGTTTTGGAAACATGTATAGTTTGGATGTGAAAACAAGAAGTTTTGAAAACCTAGGTTTGGGCAAAGTTTGAAAATCATATTTTTGAAAAGAAAATTAAGGTTTCCTAATTGTGGGTTCTAGGGCTTGACTTGGGCTCTAAGGAAAGAGTTTTTGGAAAGTGTGTTTTTGGGAAATGAAGGTTTTTTTAGAAGGGAATCCTAGGGAGGAGTTTTTGGAAAGATTTTTGGAGAGAGTTTTTCTAGGAATATTTTTGGTAGAAGATTGTCGAAGAGAGTTTTTGGAAAGATTTTTTGGGGAACGTTTTTAAAAAGTGGATTTTGGGGAGAGGATTTTGAAAAGGAGTTGAAAAAGGGAGTTTTGAAAAAAAAAATAGATTTTGAAAAGGAGTTTTTGAAAACAATTTTGGAGAGGAGAGTTTTAGGAAAGTATGTTGAAAGAGATTTTTTAGGAAAAGATTTGAAAAGAAAGTTTTCGGAAGGTATGAAAATGTCTCACTTCCCTAAAGCGATTCTAGCCACAAGAAGGCTAGAACCACTTTAAGAAAGTGATTTTGGAAAACAATAATATTTTAAAATATAGACCAAAAGGTCACTTTTAATGTAACACTTTCCTAAAGCAACCCTAGCCATGGAAAGGCTAGAATCACCCTAGAATTGTGATTTTGAAAACAAGTTTTTGAAAAAGAGATTTTGATGCAATTTTGAAAACAAGTTTGAAAAGTGTTTTGAAAACAAGTTTGAAAATGAACTTTGGAAGATGCAAGTCTATGATATGCACAATGCAATTTGGGGTCGTGAACATACAAGGCTAAGGCTTCACCACATAATCAAGGGGGCCGGACCCACGTGGTCTCTGGTTAGACTAAAAGAAAGCCCCTGACAAGGTGACTCTCTAATAGCCCAATCCTACACATGGACCGGGAATCCCCTTGTTTCGAGCATGCAAAGAAAGGGGGGGAAAGAGATGAGGGATTAAAATAGAGAAAACCCAAGTGGGTTAGGAGAGAGAAGAGAGAGGGGGAAAGTGTGAAAATTTAAATAGAAAGCCTACCGTATGTCTTCTTTATTTTGCGCGCTTTACTTGTTTTCAATCTTCGGTCTTTGTCTTGATCTTCTTCTTCAACCTTCAAGGGTTGTCTTCAAGCTTTAGATGGCAGCTCTTTAAGTCTTCAAAGGTTGGTTGAAGGCTAGTGTATGAGTGTATGGGGATGTATAGGAGTGTATATGAGGCTAGGGTTTAGTGTAGGGTGGCTAGGGTTTGGGAACCCTAAGGAAACTAGGGTTTTGGAGGTGCTCGAGCTCTGTATATCGAAATATAGGATTTTTAGGTTGAGTTTGCGGATCCTCTTCATGTTGAATGAGGCTCTGTATTTATAGAGGTTGAACAACACTGGCGCCTGTTGCAGTGGCGCTAGGCCAAAGTTTACACTGGCGCCACTAAGAGCGGCGCCAGGCCATTTTTTGGCTTGGCGCCACTACTAGTGGCGCCAGCCATTTAGGAAATGTTTAAGTCAGCAAGTAAGGTATCTTTGACTAGATTTGGGCGCCTGTACTAGTGACTACCATGCAATTTTTAGCCTGGCTTTACTAGGAGTGGATCCGGAAAGTCCGGGAATGATTTGGAGAAACCGGGAATGACCCAGAAGGCCGAAAAGGAGCAGGAACATATAAAATAGTGTCCTGGAGATATTTGACTTGAGAAGTGAGGATAAGATGTGTCGGAAAGGTTAACCGGGCCCTTAGGGGCAAAACGATCAATTAGACCGGGAAACTGTCAGGACAGACTCGAATTGTCCCGGAAGAAGACTTGGGATCTGGAAACATTATTCAGAATTTTCCCAGAGGTTGCCGGTTTGATTCCCAGAGCCAACGTGGTTGGAAAAGGAGACCGGCCCACCAGGGGCAAAACGGTCATCTCGCACCAGGTTGGCCGGAACTGACTCGGAATGATCCGGAAAGGTAAAAGGAGGTTGAGAACACTATAAAAAGTAGTCTCAGGAGGTTACCGGTTTGATACCCAGAGCCGGTGTGGTAAAAAAAGGAGACCGGCCCACCAGCGGCAAAACGGTAATTTTGTACCGGGTTGGCCGGAACTGACTCAGAATGATTTGGAAAGGTAAATGAAGGTTGAGAATACTATAAAAAGTATTCTCAAGAAATTACCGGTTTGATACCCAGAGCCGGTGTGGTTGAAAAAGGAGACCGGCCCACTAGGGGCAAAACGGTCATTTTGTACCGGGCTGGCCGGAACTGACTCGGAATGATCTGAAAAGGTAAAGGAAGGTTGAGAATACTATAAAAAGTATTCTTGAGAAATTACCGGTTTGATACCCAGAGTCGGTGTGGTTCCCGGGGCACTCGGATGCCTAAGAGCAAAATGGTCATCTTGATTGAAAAGTCTCGGAAAAAGTCCAAAGGACAGTTTGGTCATTTTTCACCAAAGTGGGCTAACAGACACTGGTGTTGACCTGGGTTTTGAGTGTTTCCGCCACTCTAACGGCGGTCGTCGTGACACAGGGGTTTGTTGGCAATTCCTTATATCGACCTACTTGTGAGTATTTCTGCTACTCTAACGGTTTTGTGAGTAGTTTCACTACTCGGACCGTCTCGAGGAATAAACTATCTCGAGAGAGGGATTGGAAAGGGGTCTTACCGTCTCCGAGGAGACGTGCTTGGATTGGAACCGTTTCGAGGAATAAATTGTCTCGGGAGTGGGATTGGAAAGGGGTCTTATCGTCTCCGAAGAAACGCACCTGGATTGGAACCGTCTCGAGGAATAAACTGTCTCAAGAGAGGGATTGGAAAGGGGTCTTACCATCTCGAGGTATAAACTGTCTTGAGAGTGGGATTGGAAAGGGGTCTTACCTTCTCCGAAGAGACGTGCCTGGATTGGAACTGTCCCGAGGAATAAACTGTCTCGAGAGAGGGATCGGAAATGGATCTTACCGTCTTCGAAAAGACGTGCCTGGATTGGAACCGTCTCAAGGAATAAACTGTCTCGAGAGTGAGATTGGAAAGGGGTCTTATCGTCTTCGAAGAGACGCGCCTAGATTGGAACCGTCTCGAGGAATAAACTGTCTCGAGAAAGGGATTGGAAAGGGGTCTTACCGTCTCCGAGGAGACTCGCCTGGATTGGAACCGTCTTGAGGAATAAATTGTCTCGAGAGAGGGATTGGAAAGGGGTCTTACCGTCTCCGAGGAGACGCGCCTAGATTGGAACCGTCTCGAGGAATAAACTGTCTCGAGAGTGGGATTGGAAAGGGGTCTTACCTTCTCCGAAGAGACGTGCCTGGATTGGAACCGTCCCAAGGAATAAACTGTCTCGAGAGAGGGATTGGAAATGGGTCTTACCGTCTCCGAAAAGACGTGCCTGGATTGGAACCGTCTCGAGGAATAAACTGTCTCGAGAGTGGGATTGGAAAGGGGTCTTATCGTCTCTGAGGAGATGCGCCTGGATTGGAACCGTCTCGAGGAATAAACTGTCTCGAGAGTGGGATTGGAAAGGGGTCTTACCGTCTCCGAAGAGACGCGCCTGGATTGGAACCGTCTTGAGGAATAAATTGTCTCGAGAGAGGGATTGGAAAGGGGTCTTACCGTCTCCGAGGAGACGCGCCTAGATTGGAACCGTCTCGAGGAATAAACTGTCTCGAGAGTGAGATTGGAAAAGGGTCTTATCATCTTTGAAGAGACGCACCTGGATTGGAACCGTCTCGAGGAATAAACTGTCTCGAGAGAGGGATTGGAAAGGGGTCTTATCGTCTCCGAGGAGACGCGCCTGGATTGGAACCGTCTCGAGGAATAAACTGTCTCGAGAGTGGGATTGGAAAGGGGTCTTACCGTCTCCGAAGAGACGTGCCTGGATTGGAACCGTCCCGAGGAATAAACTGTCTCGAGAGGGGGATTGGAAATGGGTCTTACCGTCTCCGAAGAGACGTGCCTAGATTGGAACTGTCTCGAGGAATAAACTGTCTCGAGAGTGGGATTGGAAAGGGGTCTTATCGTCTCTGAGGAGATGCGCCTGGATTGGAACCGTCTCGAGGAATAAACTGTCTCGAGAGTGGGATTGGAAAGGGGTCTTACCGTCTCCGAAGAGACGCGCCTGGATTGGAACCGTCTCGAGCAATAAACTGTCTCGAGAGTGAGATTGGAATCGGAAAGGAAAGGACAATGCCCCTAAGGGCATTTTTGTCATTTTGCCTCTATTTAGGCTTGACAGGCCCGCGAAGCGATGGAAAGACGGGATTTGGACCTAGAGAATTGGTTTCGATTGGAATATGCCCACAATGACTTGAAAACAAGTCTGGACGGAGTGTAGACTGCCGAGCGGTCAAAAATGGGGTGCTTACAGGGGATGGTTATAAGTTTGGGGATATCTGAAAAGAGATCACTGACAGTTCTAGTGGGCTAAGCAAAGGATAATGTTTATTTAGGATAATAGAATAATGGCTCCTCATCATTTTGAGCACTCGGTTACCCATTGCTTAGCTAGGATATCATGCAAGTGTTGCCTCTTCAATAAAATTCGCATTTCTTTGTGAAGATTGCCTTTCTCTTATCTCTCAGTCTCTCAAATGTTTTAACCCCCTTTGAGTGGGTTACCCATGCTATATCATCCTTTAAATCAAGTCATTACTGAATGGGAAAGAATCCTTAAATGTGACCATCGTCCACAAGAGTATAAGACAAAGGAGATAAATTGGGAACTACCTATTTTCATTTAAACACATGATTACATGGCATGCAGTGCTCATTTAAATAAGATATGCAAGAAATAAAAAGATAAAAAGGAAGCAGACGAATTTTATGAAAACCTCCCCTTTCTTGTGGGCCTTTTGGTGAGAACCCTTAATAGGGTTTTAGGACTATGCTAGCTTCCTTGGTGCTTCATTCGCTGGGTGTATCAATGGAGGGTGAGTTCATGACATCCAAAATGCATTTGGAAGTTAGAGGATTATGTCATTGCAATGCACGAGTCTGACCAGACTTTGCAAATGGTGAAGCCTTCCTCTGCATGGATGGTGATTGTCTTGGCATGGCGTGAGGGTAGCTACTTAGGGGTAATGCCTTGCAGATGGATGGTTAGTTATTCTTACTCCTTCATGTAGATTCAGCCTTTTTCTATAGCCGGGCTTATCCTTGCATAAGTTTGAATTAGGCACGATGCTAGAGGGGCTTTCATTTTGTGCTCTTTGACCTGAAAAAGAAAAGAAAAACAAAATGTAGTTAGCATGTAGAGTTAGGGGTTCTATGCAATGTGTGTCCTATGGAGGTCCCTTATTTGAGGGAATCTAGGCATGATGACAAGTCCATTTAAGAGGTAGGGTTTTGCCCCTATTATGCAATACAATACCTCTTCGGTGCGGGCAGGTTGATGTTTTCTTATTTGGGCAATCCCGCCTCTATGGACTGAGAGAGATTTGTGCCTTTCTCGAGATATGATTCTATGTATACCATAAATCCTTAGGGTTGAGGAACCCTTTAGGAGTTTTGGTAGGTTCGACTAACATGAGATTGGATTGCTCATTTCTCTCTATAGTTGATTAGATGCATGAGAATGAAATAACTTGAGTTTCTTGGAACTCTTGTCTTGGAATGGATGTGGATGCATGAGCAATAAAAGAAGTGAACATGTAAGCAATATGATGATAATAAGTGAGTGATTGAGAAAACCCCTTTTTTTGTCTTGTTTTTGTCTTCGGTTCTCTTATTACTTAGAGATGAGGAGGGGGAGGATAGAAGACAAGAAACAAAAGAAGAGAAAAAGAAGTTAGTGCCTTGATTTGAACATTTTTATGCAATGCATGTCCTAGGGGTGCCCCTACTTGAGAGGGAGACTAAACATGATGTATTGGCTTACTTTTGGAGATATGGGGTTTACCCCTGTATGCAGGTACCTTACTGTTGAGTGGGAACCTTCATTCATTCATACAATCATCTATCCATTCATTCGAGGAAACTAAAGAAATACATTTAACTTTGGGTTCAAAATACAAACGAATTGACATACATTTTAATAGAGGGGAGGGGGAACACTTTCCCTTGGGGCTCCACCTATCTAGTTTTACAATGGAAAAACCTAAACTACTCTTGAGTTTTCGGGTCCGCCTTTGTTGGATTTGATGTTAAGGAGGTCGTTGAGAGACCTTGTTGATCGGTTGCCCCTTGTCTTCTTGGCAATCCTATCTCCGTGAGCATAGAGGGATTGGGGCCCCTCTTATGGAATGAACTAAGATGCATGCAATGATTCCTTAGGGTTAACATGGGAACCCGTAGGGTTTGGGTAGGTCTAATGCAAGGGGGAGTGTCTTTGGTGTCACTCTCAATGGGTTGATCATATGTGTGAGAATGCAGTGACTTGAGTTACTTGGAACTCTTGTCTTGACATGGGATATTGAATGCGTGAACATGGATATGCAAAGAGTATAAATAGAGAAAATGCAATAGCAAGGTAAATGTGCATGCATGAGCAGTTAGACATGCATTATAACAGTACGAATACAATCAGTATAACAGCAGGAATAGATAGGTATAAATGAAAGTAAGAACAGTTGCCCTTTCCTCCATGGTTTTGAAAACGGTGCTCGTGTCTTAAATCCGACAGAGGTTTGGCTATGCATGGTGTCTATATGAGTATGAGGTTGAGGGTTGACTAATGCATCCTAAAAAGGCTCGGTCCTCGGATCTTCAAACCTAGGTTTACTCTCCAAGGTGGTGCCATGATTGATTGGTGATCCGAGCGGAGGAACCATCAAGAGGCCGTAGGCAAGAAACTGACACAGCATTTTGCCCACAACCAATATACCGTTCCCCCTTTCTAACTAGAAAGGTCACATTAGGATAATAATGCAAGTATGCAGAATGCAAGTGCACATGCAGTGTGTGTGTGTTTTTTAAAAGTGGAGGAAAGAGCCCAACAACTCCCATTCATCCTGTTCATCACATTCATGTATGGCAGTTAATATAATTTAAACAACAAGCGCACCTACAAAACAAAGATGTAAGAGTTAGTATGTGGATGGCAAACTTAATACAAAATAATATGAATAAATGCATGTTTTTTGAAAACAATTTTGAAAATTTGATTTTGAAAATTTAAAGTGAATAGGATTGAACCAAGTTAATTGAAGACTCTATATGAGTGAAGGATAAAGAGACATGACTATGGCCTAACCCTCTAAGTGTCCCAAGTGGAGTCGCCAGCTGTCGTGCCCAGATTTTTCGCACACGAGGAATACACACACAAGCGGAAAAATTGTTGTACACTCTCATTAGAACTCACCTTCCTAGAAGAATGAGTGCGACTAGGTTTGAATTGAAAATTGGTTTGAATAAAGGGCTTTTGGAAAAGATTTGGAGTCGCCACCTAACTTGATTAAGGTGAGTTAGGTCACTTAAAAACTAAGCGTAATTTGAAAACTACACTTAGGCTTTTTGAAAAAGGTTTTTGAAAATATCTCCTTAAGAGAGGGTTTTTAAGAAAAAAGGTTGTTTGGCAACCTTTGGAAAATATTTAGTCATTTTTTGAAAAAATAACTCCGTTTTTAGTCTTTCAAAAACAGTGATCTAGGTTCGAAGGTTGGCTACGTGTAGGGAAGACGCACTAAGCCATCACCCTACCCCGCCCTTTCGGTATCTACATGTCAATCTACCCTATATTCACCTATGAGGGTCTTCAACTAACTAATGTCCAATCCTATTCACTTTGAAAAACAATGTTTGAAAAAAAACTAATATGATGCATGATATGCAAGTGCAATAGAAGAAAGTTAAAAAATAGATTTGAAAAGAAGAATTTGATTTGATTTTAAAAGAGAGATTTGAAAGGATAGATTTGAAATTGGAAAGTTTAAAAAATTAGAAATAGAGATTTAAAAATAGATTTTTGGAATTGGAAACTTGAAATAGATATGGAATTGGAGATTGAAGAAGATTGTAGAATTGGAAATTTGAAAAATGAGGAGACCACACCCATGAGAGTTGCCTACGTATTCATTTGAAGGAATCAGGTCAGTCGTAATTTGGACAAGAGTCCGATTGAAAATAGAAGGTTGGATTGGAAGAAAGAGATTTTGATTGGAAATTGGATTTGATTTGAACTTAGAATAGGAAATTGGAACTTGAAATTTGGAATTGAAAAGATTGGATTTTGATTTGGAAATATAGAACTTAGAAGAAAGATTTAGACTTGTTTTGGAAAGATGGAGGTTTAAGAAACCTAGACTTAGGAAAGAGAGGAGACTTAAGAAAGATTTGACTCGGAAGGGTTTAAGAAATATTCGACTTGACATGAAAGAGTTTTAGAAAAGATTAGATTTAGGCAAGGTCCGAATTAGGAAAGTTCTGTTTTAGGAAAGTGTCATTTTAGGAAAGTTTTGGAATTAGGAAAGTTTCAACTTGGGAAAGTTTTGAATTAAGAAAGTTGTCAATTTGGGAAAATCTCAACTTAGGAA
Organism: Euryodendron excelsum; assembly: GCA_033060915.1. Taxonomy (NCBI): domain Eukaryota; kingdom Viridiplantae; phylum Streptophyta; class Magnoliopsida; order Ericales; family Pentaphylacaceae; genus Euryodendron; species Euryodendron excelsum. Next base: position 11,340,184 of record CM065384.1, on the reverse strand, counting down.
AGTTTTAGGTTTAGGAAAAGTTTTGAAATTTGAAAGTTTCGTTTTAAGAAAGGTGTTGAAATAGGAAAGTGTTGAATTTAGAGAAGTTTTGAATTAGGAAAAGTTTAGCTTAGGAAAGTTTTGAAATAGGAAAAGTTCAACTTAGGAAAGTTTTGAAATTGGAAAGTTTTGAATTTGGAATGTTTTGAAATAAAGAAGCTTTGAATTTAGAAAGTTTTAGATTTAGAAAGATTTGAAGCTTTAAGAAAGTTTAAAATTTAAGAAGAATCTAGGTTTAGAAAGTCCTAAGTTAAGAAAGTTTTGAATTTAGAAAACTTTGAATTTGGAAAGATTTGAGATTTAGAAAGTTTAAGATTTAGAAAGTTTTAGAGTTTGAGTTTTAGAAAATCTTGAGATTAGGAACAGTTTGAAAACTTAGATTTGGAAAGTTAGGATTTGGAAAGGGATAGAATTAAGAAAGGAGTTGAATAGGAAAGATGTGGAAGTTGAGTTTTAAAATTTAGGAAAGATTTTATGTTAAAGTTTTGAAAACTTAAGATTTAGGAAAGTAGAAATTTATGAAGGATTTGAACTAAGAAAGATTTGGATTAGGAAGGGATTGGATATTGTTTCTAAAAGAGAAAATTTTATTTTGCTTCCAAAAAAGAAGGATTGGATCTATTTTTCTAAACGGGAAGATTGGATTTGGTTTTCTAAAGGGAAGATTTGATTTGACAAGGATTTGGAAAAGGAATTTTTAGAAACCCAAAATTTGGAAATGTATAGTTTTGACGTAGAAACTAGTTTTGGAAACTTATGATTTTGATGTAGAAAGGGAGGTTTTGGAAACCTAGGTTTGGGGTAAGGTCGAAAATCAAGTTTTTGGAAAGAAAATTAGGGTTTCCTAATTGTGAGTTCTAGGGCTTAACTTGGGCTCTAAGGAAAGAGTTTTTTGGAAAGTGTGTTTTTGGAAACGAAGATTTTTAGAAGGAAATCCTAGAGAGGAGTTTTTGGAAAGTGAATTTGAAGATAGAGTTTTTGGAAAGAGATTCTAAAAAAGAAGTTTTTGGAAAGTGTGTTTTTGAAAACGAGTTTTTAGAAGGAAAATCCTAGAGGGGAGTTTTTAGAAGGAAGATTTTGGGAAAAGAGTTTTTGGTAGAAGATTGTTGGAGAAAGTTTTTAAAAACATTTTTAGGGAGCGTTTTTAGAAAGTGAATTTTGGGGAGAGTATTTTGGAAAGGAGTTGAAAAAGGGAGTTTTAAAAAATGGATTCATGGAAGGAGTTTTTGAAAATAACTTTGGAAAGGAGAGTTTTAAGAAAGTATGTTGACAAGGAGGGTTTCAAAAAGAGAAACTTTTGAAAGGAGAGTTTTTTGAAAAGTATAAAAAACGTCTCACTTTCCTAAAATGATTTTAACCATAAAAAGGTTAGAACCACTTTAAGAAAGTGGTTTTGAAAACAATAAGATTTGAAAATATGGACCATAAAAGTCACTTTAAATATAACACTTTCCTAAAGCAACCCTAGCCATGGAAAGGCTAGAATCACCCTAGGATTGCGATTTTGAAAACAAGTTTTGAAAAAGGAGATTTTGATGTAATTTTGAAAACAAGTTTGAAAACGATTTTGAAAACAACTTTGAAGACGACTTTTGGAAGAATGCAAGAATCATGATATGCACAATGCAAATTTGGGGTGGTGAACATACAAGGTTAAGGCTTCACCACATAATCAAGGGGGCCGAACCCACGTGATCTCCGGTTAGACTAAAAGAAAGCCCCCGACACGGTGACCCTCTAATAATCCAATCCTACATATGGATCGGGAATCCTCTTGTTTCAAGCATGCAAAGAAAGGGGGGGAAAGAGAAGGGGGATTAAAATAGAGAAAATCCAAGTGGGTTAGTAGAGAGAAGAGAGAGGGGGAAGTGCAGAAATTTAAATAGAAAGCTTACCTTGTGTCTTCTTTGTTTTGCTTGGCTTTGTGCGCCTTGCTTTCTTGCTTTTTCTTCGGTCTTCGCTTCAGTCTTTGAGAGCTTTGTGTTGGTCTTCAAATCTTCATAGTTGTAAAACTCCAAGTCTTCAATGGAGGGTTGGAGGCTAGTGTATAAGTGTATGAGAGTGTATAGGAGGCCAGGGTTTGGTGTATGGTAGCTAGGGTTTGGAAAACCTAAAAAAGCTAGGGTTTTGAGAGTGTACGAGCTCTGTATATCGAAATATAGGATTTTTAGACTGAATTTGTGGACCTCCTTCACGCTGGAAGAGGCTCTGTATTTATAGAGATGGGATAGACCTGGCGCCTGTTGCAATAGTGCCAGGCCAAAAATGCTTTTGGCGTCACTAGGAGTGGCGCCAGGCCAAATATTCGCTTGACGCCACTACTAATGGTGCCAGCCAATTAGGAAACCATTAAGGTCGGCAAGCAACGTATCTTTGACTAGATTTGGGCGCCTGTACTAGTGACTACCATGCAATTTTAGCTTGACTTCACTAGGAGTGACTCCAAAAAGTCCGGGAAGGAGTTTGAGAGACTGGGAATGACCCGGTAGGCTGGAACAAGGGCAGAAACACTTAGAACAATGTCCCGAAGGTATTTGACTTGAAAAATAAGGATAGGATGTGTTGAAAGGGTTGACCGGCCGTTAAGGGCAAAACGGTCAACTGGATCGCAAAGCTGCCGGGATGGACTCGGAATGTCCCAGAAAAAGACTCGAGACTTGGAAACATTATTTAGAATGTTCCGAAAAGGTTGCCGGTTTGATACCCAAAGCCGGTGTGGTCGGAAAAGGCGACTGGCCCTCTAGGGGCAAAACGGTTATTTTGTACCGGGTTTGCCGGAATTGACTTGGAATGATCTGGGAAGATAGAGGAAGGTTGAGAATACTATAAGAAGCAAATCTCAGGAGGTTACCGGTTTGATACCCAGTGTCAGTGTGGCTAGAAAAAGGTGACCGGCCCACCAGGGGCAAAACGGTCATTTTGCACCCGGTTTGCTGGAATTGACTCGGAATGATCCGAAAAGATAGAGGAAGGTTGAGAATACTATAAGAAGTATTCTCGAGAGGTTACCGATTTGATACCCAGAGCCGGTGTTGTTCCCGGGGCATTCGGATGCCTAGGCGCAAAATGGTCATCTTGACCGAAAAGTCTCGGAATTGACCCAAAATTGACTAGAAGGCACCTAATCATGCTGGACTGCTTTTAAAACAATCCTAGAAGGTTGGACTTACCGTTTTGAAGACTCAGGTGTGTTCTCGAGAAACGTGCCGAAAAATGGCCCTAGGGGCAGTTTGGTCATTTTTTTTACTGAAGTGGGCTAGCAGGCACTGGTGTTGACCTGGGTTTTGAGTGTTTCCGCCACTCTGATGGCGGTCGCGTGATACAGGGGTTTCTTTTGACAATTTCCTATATCGACCTATTTGCGAGTATTTTCGCTACTCTAACGGTTGTGATGTTTGCGAGTATTTTCGCTACTCTGACAGTTCACGATAATTACTGAGACTGCCTGATCTTAGGAAGTTGCTAAAGGGACTTAGCGCCTAAGAATCAACTTTCTCGAAAGGCATGCCTAAACGGGCATTTCTGCATTGGCGGGCTAGCAGGCACCAAAAGTGGAGCGTTCTACCATCTAGGGGACTTGGGGTCTCGTCCCAGTCGACAGGTTGAAAGGGACTTACCGTCTCGAAGAGATTTTCCTCAAAAAATGTGCCGAACCGTCTTGAGGAATTAACTGTCTCAAGAGTGGGAATGGAATTGGAAAGAGGTCTTATCATCTTCGGAAAGACGCACCTGATTGGAGTAGATTTACCATCTCGAGGAATCAACTGTCTCGAGAGAGGGATTAGAATTGGAAAGGGGTCTTATTATCTTTGGAAAGACGTGCCTGATTTGGAATTAGAAAGGAGACTTACCGTCTTCGAAAAGACGTGCCTGATTAGAGTAAATTTACCGTCTCGAGGAATTAACTGTCTCGAGAGAGGGATTGGAATTGGAATTGGGTCTTATCGCCTTCGGAAAGACGTGCTTGATTTAGAATTGGAAAAGAGACTTATCGTCTTCAGAAAGACGTGCCTAATTGGAGTAGATTTACTGTCTCAAGGAATTAATTGTCTCGAGAGAGGGATTGGAATTGGAATTGGAAAAGACAATGCCCCTAAGGGCATTTTGGTCATTTTGCCTCTATTTGGGCTTGGTGGGCCCACGAAGCGATGGATAGACGGGATTAGACTTACAGAGTTGATTGCAATTGGAAAACGTCCATATTGACTTGAGTACAAGTCTGGACGGAGTGTAGACTGCCGAGCGGTAAAAAATGGGGTGCTTACAAGACCCTAAGAATTTATGACATGCATCAAAGTCATTTTACAAAGAGGGGCTGTAATCACTCTTCGCTTATGGAGATAGGGCTGCCAAGAAGATGAAGGGGCTATTCAAATCAAGACCTCCCACCAAGGTCCATGCAAGAAGGCGAATCCGAAGACTTAAAGAGTAGTTTAGGATCCCATGATGTAAATATAGAATAGGCGGAAGTACCAAGGAAAATGTTCCCCCTCCCATTTCCGTATATTTTTGAAAAATTCTATGTACAAGGAAAATTCATTTCAATAAAGTTGTTATTTACGTGCAATAAATGAATATATGAATGGATGAATGAGCAGGCACAGGTACAATACTGCATACAGGGGCAACCCTTTATCTCCAAATATGAGCCAAAACATCATGCTTAGTTTCCCTCAAAAGGCAAGGGCACCCTTAGGCCATGCATTGCATAAAACCTTTCCAAATCCAAAACGTAACATATAATCCTTTTGTTTTGTTTTTCTTTATTTTCTATTACCTCTCTCATCTTATCAAAAGACTAGCAATAGTTTTTTGTGAGACTGCTTGCGTTTTAGGTCACCATTGCTCCAAGAAAAGGAAAGAGAGAAACATGAGTGTCCCTTGTACTTCGAAGACCAGTCCTTACACGACAACGAGCAGCACAAATGTCAAGTGAAGCCAACACTCTCGATCAACAGAACAACTTGGTGACACGGGAAGAAGTGAATGAGATGAAGGCAAAAATAGACGAGATGTTCAAGCTCATGCAATTGATGGCCTTCAAAGGACCTGCCATGAATCCGTTAGCCTCGACGTCTCACCCCAAAAAAATTGAAACTATCCCACCAAGGGTCATCCTGCGAACCGAAAATGTAGGGAAGAACAAAGAACTCCCCAAAATGGTGCACATTGAGGAAGGAGAAGAAGACAACCCTAAAACCATCTTACTAACTGCCACATCAAAGAAGGAAAGCTCGGACCCTCTCGATCTCAAGATACAAGGCTTAGAAGAGTCTTTGCGCAGCCTACAAGGTCATGACACTTTCGGTGGGACATCTTACGATGAACTATGCTTCTTTCCCAACCACCCAAGGCCGCCCAAATTCAAGATGCCCAATTTCAAAAAGTACGATGGAAGTGGGGATTCCGTGGCTCACCTGAGGCTATATGCTGGGGCATTAAGTGGCCATGGGAATGATCCCAAACTTCTGATGCAACTATTCCAACATAGCTTGATTGGGCTTGCACTGCAATGGTTTGCCCGTTTCGATTTAAGGAAGATAACGACTTGGAATGAATTGGTCACAGCCTTCTGGTCCCAATACCGACATAATAGTGACCAAACCATGGATAGGTGTGCCTTGATGATGATGACTTAAGGTGAGAAGCTCTGAGATAGAGGGAGGCAACTACTTAAGTCAACCCCCCACTGCTAGAAAAAGAGTATGTGCAACTGTTTATGAATACCTTCCAAGGTCTATACTATGAGCGCCTGTGCCTAAGCATCGGAAAGAGTTTTTCTAAGCTAATAATGTAAGGAGAAATGATCAAGAATGGATTGAAAACCAACAGAATCACGGACCCCTATGCTAAGACAAGTGAGGGATTCTCAAATGCAGCCAAGAAAATAGCAACCACTTGGGGTACCGGCAAGAAAGAAAGAGAAGTATCTGCCATCCTACCAACACAACAACAACCATATTATCCCCAATATTAAGCTCGACCACCATCGCCCGCTCCTATCATCAACATCCCCATTGCTAATACCCAAGCACTCACAACTGGACCCGTCGCAGCCCGATCATACCTCAACCCCAACAAAAACAACCGGCGGAACTGAGAGTTCACACGTTTGGCATGCACTCAGACGGAGGCCTATCATGAACTCCTAAAGGCCAAGCATATAAACCCTATCCCTTCACAGCCATTGCCAAGCCCGTTGCTGCCAACTTTCAACCCTACCCTTACCTGCGAATACCATTATGAGGAATAGGGGCATGAAACATAGTCTTGCTTCTCTTTGAAGCATAAAATTCAAGACCTCATTGATAGCAAGGTCATCAACACCCAAGAAGCAAAATTGGTCCCCACTCCTAATGTCACGACGAATCCCTTGCCAAACCATGTTGTCAACATCATCACGGAAGAAGAGGCAGACCCAGATGGCATCATAGCTGCAGAGTACTTCAAGGGCAACACTGAGGAAGAAAGTGACTAGGAAGAGGAACTGCCGATGTACCCTCTCTATCTCTACAATGCAAGCGGTGAGTAAGATCCTTTTGACTGGCCCGTGGATGAACCCATTGCAAACATTCCCACTGACACAACACCTGTAGATGGCTGGGGAGAAGAATTCTTGCACCCTAGATATGCCGAAGCGGAGGCTCGCCTAAAAGAGAAGCTCTTCGATTATGAGGATATGGGCTGAGGCATCTATGAGCCAAAATTGCCGAACCCACCGTTCGAATTCAATGAAGGTGATTTGGATAGCCTGTTTGCTGAAATTAACAAAAAGGAAGCTAAAAAAGAAGAAGCTAAGGAAAAGCCGTCGTAAGTCCTGGAAGAAAGTTTGGTCGCGAAACCACAAGAAGCTGAGCAAGAGAAAACCGTCCGACCAAAGAAAAGCCATCAAGGGTCCCAAGGTGGACTGCACAACCTCAATAACCCCGCTGAAGAAGGCAAAGGAAAGGGAGGAGTCCCCAACTGCACTATGACTGCCCATCTCTACCACTCCACAGCTAATGCATCAATTCGTCCAGCATAACCGAGTGAAGAAGTCGACGGATGGAGCATGGAGGTTTCAGGTGTGGTCCCAAAGCCCACCTGAGGAAGTGAATATCAAAGGGATGTTCTTATATCAAACTTTGCCTTTTACTTTCCTGTCGACTTTGTTTTGTCAACTCTATTTTTTGTTAATCAAGAGCTTATCATGTACAAAAAACCTTTGGAATGAAAGAGAAAAAAGGATTTGAAGTTTGCATTTATCATCTTCGGTACTCACTTCTTCTTAAGAAATTCCTCTTCTCATTGTTATGCCGTGACTTGAAAGGGGGGATAGTACACGCACCCTCATCTATGGGGATCATTTCCGATCCAAAGAGAGAAAACACTAAAGAAAGGAAGGAGAGGGAGCGAATCACAGAAAAAGAGCGGCACTTGGAGGATGTCATAGCAAAGCGGTCGGCAGTTAAACCGTTGAAAGGAAGAGAAGCCATCATTTCAAACTCCCTAAAAGTAGCAAAGCAATTCCTTTGAATAGCCCACTCGAACTGTAAGTGATTTTCATTTAAACACCCCAACCAGGAACCACCCCCCACACTGGGGCAAGTACGAGTAACGGAATGATTCAACTAGCACCCACTCATCTCAAAGGATGAAGCCAAAACTCTAAGACTGAACTTCATAGACTAAGAAATCTTATCTAAAAGGAAGAGGAGCCATCTATTCTTCTACCATACAGTTAAAAGAATTCCCCTTAAAAAACCCATTTTGAGCCATATCATTTTCCTTTGACAAACCCATTCTGGTGATCACAAGCCCACAACGGATGAAAGTAAAAGTGACAAGTAGGGAACATGAGGAAAAAAAGAAAATGAAACAAGAGCTTCCTCATACATTGAAAAAGGAAGGAAACGATGCATGATGGATAATGATTGATGGGAGGCCCCCAAGAAATCAACAAACGGTGCTAATAGCAATAGTAGGGCAAAAATCAAAGGAAATGATAAATCTTATGTGGGAAGAGGTTTGCACAAAAAAAAAAAAGAAAAAAAAAAAAAAAAGAGCGACCCAGAAGGAAAAAGACCTAAAAATGTGATCACAGAAAAACCCCAGGAAAAATGTAACACTCTGAGCCTTCAATACCCTTCCTTTCGAAAACCCTATAACCCAGCCACATTACAACCCACAAGAAAAGTCCCCTCAGATCAGAGAAGATTGCTTAGTCTAAACAAGTTCAAAAGAAAATGGCAACATTTGAAAAAGAAAATAGCAAAAGCTTACTCGAGGTGGTTCTGGTTTATTATCAAAAACAAAAAAAAAAAAAAAAAAAAAAAAAAAAAAAAAAGAAAGAAAAAAATTGTTTGAGCTTGCATACCCCTTCCTTCATATTCATTATATTTCCACATGCATACATGCAAAACGAGACTAAAAGGAAAAACTAATCATCATCTCATGCAAAGAAGCAAAAAGATAATAGCAATAATGTACATATAACTGGCAATAATCATCATCCATGAGGGCCAACATATGGCCTCAAAACATAAGCAATACAGTCAGTCTAACTAAACTACAACTGTGTACGCAGGTGGAAAGAGGCGCCTCAAGGGGCAGGATCGTCGTCCAAGTCAAAATCGCTCAGGTCTGACACATACGGGGAAAGCTAGCTGGAGGAAGCTCTCACGTCATAAGGACCCTGACCAAGGAAAAAGACGAAAGGAAAGAGGATCTAGTATTAAAACACAGAGGATGCATAAAGAACATGAAAATGATGAATCATAAATAGCATACCTAGTGGGCCTCCATCAAAGATATGCGAGCAATCAGGGCCTCCACCTCAGCACGATATTAATCTCGTGCTTGGCAAGCTACTAGGTACTCCTCCTCGGAAACAAAGTCCTGAGCTCGGCGCCACGGCTCCACCACCTTATAACTGGCCACCTGCCCTCCAACCACTAGGTTTAGCTAAGTAAAAGCGCCAATGGATCTCGCCCTGAAATGGGCCTCGTATTTCACATCAGGCGGAAGAAGGAAGTGCTCATTAGGAACCCTGACTATATAAGGAATCTCCACCCGGGCTCGATAAATCCCAAACATGTACTGAGGAGGATCCATGGCAGCACGGAAGTCAGTGTGAAGCTGCCGCCAGTGGTGCTCCCCCAAATACATCTCCCATGAAATAGGGCCTCGAAAAGTAACCCGCAACCTAGACAAAAGAATGATATCCCTCATACCGGCATACTAGGGAGATCAGCAGTAAGGTGTCCAAGTCACGTCTCGAGGTCTCAGCAGCTCCAAGTTAGCCCGGATGGCAACAAAATCCGTAAGTAAGGACCGTTAGACTACCTGCTGTCTGGCCCACCTCATGGCCCGTGGGAAGGCATCGCCAGCTAATACCTATGGTTGGAGGATAGGCAGATACTCATAGCTCCACCATATCATAAATAACCAAAAACTCGTCAAGCTCCCCCAAGCTCTGGAAGTCCTCACTCTCATCCATCGTAAGAAGCTAGCAAAGGTGAAGGCGCCCCAATCCACATAATCTAGGGCATCCAAGTTTGCTACCATGCTCACCAGAGATAAAGGAACCATCGACTTATTATTATTGCAAAAGCAACTAAAAATGACGTATAGTACCAATCGGCGCCTTATAATGATTTGGTCAGCTGGAGAGGGCTCAAGAGCAAATGCTGTCTCTGCTGGACATAAGAGCGAAGCCAAAAAACTCGAGCCCGCAATCCCAGGCAAACCCAAGGGAAGACGAGCCTCCTCCAGAGGCACGACCCGTAGAGAAATCGGAACACCTCTAAAGGACAACCCGATAATCATGGCCCAGGCGACGAGAGTAGGCCCCAGCTCGAACCCCCCCAAATGCACAGTCCCGATCTCCCCGAACCATCGCTCCAATAGCCTAACTGCTATCCGATGATCAAGCCTATCCGTCTGAAGAGTCATAAAGGCCCTAAAGCCGATCCGGTGCAGGAAGTCCTAATAGGATGGAGCCGACGCCTACATGGCTCTCAAAGCCGAAATACTGGCCTCTCTGAAAGAACTGTGGGTCAATGACGGCATCCGGCCGTAATGTGAGTACAAACTCGGATGATATGCCAAGTCTCATAGTGGCAGAACGTGGGGAATCACTAACTGGTCATTTATAAAAGAAGTGTCCCCCGCCTGTCCCAAAGAGACGCCATGCCATACCTTGTCCACGGATCCACGACTGAATCAATGCCACCCTCAACTCTCTCCTCCGGAGCAACCGAAGGCTGCCCCATCGAAGAACTACCACTGGAGACCGTCTTGCTCAAAGATCGGTGGGACCCACCACTGCCACCTCAAGCGAAACCACCACTCTTGCTATCGCCCCTGGCCCAGCCGCCCCGACTGCTACTGCCCTCCTCAAGCTTTATCCACGATGCCTTCCCGTGGCGCCCCCTGTCAGACCCATAGCCACCATCCTCCGACATCCTGAAAGAATGACAACATGCAAAAATTGATCAATCATTGAATATGTATACAAAAGAAGAGATAAATATGTCAACAAAAAAAGAGAGGGAAAAAAAAAGAACAAAGAAAAAGAAAAAAAAAAGAACCAAGAAAAAGAAAGAAAAAAGAAAAGAAGAAAAAAAGAAAAAAGAAAGGAAAAAAGGGGGGCTCAAGTCCCATCTATTCCTATTTCAAAATTTTCAGTGGTTTTTCAAGCTTTTTCCTCAAAAACTTTGGTTTCCAAATTTCAAATCCGTTTCTCGGGCTTTCCCCTTAAAAGCCTTGTTTCAAAGATTTCAAACTGGTTTCTCGAGCTTTCTCCTCAAAAGCCTTGTTTCTTAGGTGTTTCCAACGGTTTTCTAAACTTTTCCCTCAAAAAGTTTCATTTCAAAGTTTCAATCGATTTCTCGGGCTTTCCTTTCAAAAGCCTTGTTTCAAAATTTTCAGTAGTTGTTCAGGCTTTTTTCTCAAAAAGCCCTACTTTAAAATTTCAAACCGGTTTCTCGAGCTTTCTAAGCCCTATTTCTAAATGTTTTCTAATGGTTTTCGGGGCCTTTTTCCTCAAAAAGTCTCACTTTAAAATTTCAAATCAATTTCTCGGGCTTTCCCTTCAAAAGCCATGTTTCAAAGATTTTAAACCGGTTTCGGGGGCTTTCACCTCAAAAGCCCTGTGTCTAACGTGTTTCCAACGACTTTCTAAACTTTTTCCTCAAAAAGTATCATTTGAAAGTTTCAATCGGTTTCTCGGGTTTTCCTTTTAAAAAGCCCTGTTTCAAAATTTTCAGCAGTTGTTCAGGCTTCTTTTTTTTCCTCCAAAAGTCCTACTTCAAAAAATTTTAAGCCTGTTTCCCGGGCTTTCTCCTCAAAAGCCCTGTTTCTAAATGTTTTCTAACAGTTTTTCAAGCTTTTTCCTCAAAAAGTTTGGTTTCAAAATTTCAAATCGGTTTCCTGGGCTTTCCCCTCAAAAGCCCTGTCTCAAAGAATTTCAAACCGGTTTCCTGGGCTTTCTCCTCAAAAGCCCTATTTCAAAATGTTTTTTGATGGTTTTTCAAGCCTTCTTCCTCAAAAAGTCCCACTTCCAAATTTCAAACCGGTTTCTCGAGCTTTTCCCCAAAAGCCCTATTTCAAAGTTTTCAGTGGTTTTTCAAGCTTTTCCCTTAAAAAGTCTGGTTTCTAAATTTCAAACCGATTTCTCGGGCTTTCCCCTCAGAAGCCCGTCTCAAAGTTTTCAGTAGTTTTCAAGCTTTTCCCTAAAAAATTTTGGTTTTTAAATTCCAAACCGGTTTCTCGGGCTTTCCCCTTGAAAGCCCTGTCTCAAGGTTTCTGGTGGTGGTTTCTAAATTTCAAACTGGTTTCCCAGGGTTCCTCCTCAAAAGCCCCGTTTCAAAGTTTTCAATGGTTTTCCAAGCCTTTCCCTCAAAAAGGGGTTGTTTCTAATTTTCAAAGTAGTTTCCTAGGTTTTCTCCTTCAAAAGCCCTGTTCCAAAGTTTTCCATGGTTTTTCTAAAATTGGTTTTCCGAGGTTTTCCCCTTTAAAATCCTTGCTCCTAAAATCCTTTTAAAAATTTTGGTTTCTCCGGACTTTCCCCTTCAAAAGCCCCATTCTCCCAAAAAAAAAAAAAAAAAATGGCTTTTTTAAAAGATTTTAAAGTTGGGTGTTAAAATTTTTGAAAATTTCGGCAGAATTTCGGCTTAAAAAGTCACTACCCCGAAATTCAACAAGTCACGAACACAGTCTAAGACATCTCAAACCTTCAACCAAACCAACCACATCCTCCAAAACACGCATCCGGTTCTCGAACAGAATTTTTAAACCAGTTTTTCGGTCTTGCCAAATTTTTCGGTTACATCTATATTTCCAAAAATTTCACGAAAAATTCCTAAAACATTCAAGAATGTCATCACAATTTTCCAAAAATTTTCTATGATTTTTCCAACCTTCAACAAGGTCCATTTTATAATTTTCTTCACTTTTTCGTATTTTTTGTAATTTTTAAAAATTCAAAAATTTAAAATTTCTCAGAAAATTATAAAATTCCATACGGTTGTTCTACACCTTTTTCTAAGGTTCCTGGTACAAAAATCACACACAAAAACACAATGCCCAGGCTTGAAGAGGCGATTTTTCTAACCGTGCAGGAAACCTAATTTCATAAACATGCAAACTCATCTAAAACACACTCAAAGCTTCACCAAATCACAAAAACAATCTAACCATTGTGTCCTAAATGTTCTAAAACATAGATTTACACAGATCATACGCAAAAAATAGGGACGTACGCATCAAAATCGAAAAAATTTCGAAGAAACCAACCTTTGTGTTCTCCGGCGAAAACCAAGCTTTTTGGCGAGAATCCGGCGATAATGACGGTTTCTGGCAAGTACTCGACGTCCCTGACACTCCTCTAGTGATCCTTGGTCGAAATCCTTCGAAGATCCTCCAAAGGAAAATCTCAAACCACCCTCAAACTCAGAAACGCAATACAGAAAATGCTAAACCTCTCTGTTTAAAGCCCACAACCTAGCTTGTGTAGCAGATGTGCCGAAAGGAATTTCCAACCGGTGCATGTGCTACATGTGCCAAGGTAAAAAGAAGCCAGGCATGTATAACACATGCGCCCGGCTGTTCAGCTTCCCGCTAAAACCAGTTTTCAATTTCCTAGGAGTCCGAAATTGTTTTTGAGGCTTTTCAAAAGCCGACAATCAACCTTTCAACATTTATTTTTAAAAGTCAAATGTTCTGAACCAAATTTTGTCAAAACCGGCAACTCAAATCCTGACTGGAGCTTTTAAAATGCAAAGCATTTCAAAATCTTCCACACCGGCAACCCATAAAGGGTCCCGGAGCATTCCAAACTTACTGGCATATCATCCCTCTGATCGCCTAGCGACCAAAAAGGGATTCTTACTTTGTTATTTTTCTGCCTTCGACAAGTAAAGACAGAAAAAGAGAGGCAGCTATAAGCACTCCATTTTTGCTCGCTCAGCAATCTTTGGGCCGACTAGATCCAGTTTTCAAACATCACAATACATGCAAGCTCAAGACGAGCATTTCAAACTCCAATTCGGTCAACTAGTTGCTTCCTGGGCCCATAAAGCCCAAATGAAGCCATAAACATCATTCCAGGTAGCTTTTCGGGACCGGGCGGTCTCGAAAGCCAACGTCATCCGGGTAGCTTCACGAGATCGGGCGATCTTGGTGTTGACCCAAAAGGCAACCCAAAAGGGGGGGTGAATTGGGTTTTTCAAAGTAAATAATAATTAAGATTAATTAAAATTAATCTAACCAATGCAACAATGATCAATCTATATGTAATGTAATATAATCAGATGAAGGAAAGAAAACAGAGCATAAGAAAGAACACACAGATTTACCAAGGTTCGACCACAAACCGTGGTCTATGTTCTCACCCCAAGACCTCCTTGAAGTCTTCTTCCACTATGTAACCTCCAATTACAAATGGGCTGCTGATTGACAAAGTACTCAGCTCACTGTAAACAAGAACTCCTCACCGAGTTCTTCAATCTCCAAGTGGTTTTGTCCAAGCTCCACTCAAACTTACAAGAGTTTTTTTTCTCAAGAGAACTCTCAAACTCTCCCTTACAGGTGTATGAAAGTATACAAGTAACTACCACACTCTCTAGCAATAGTAGATTTTACAATCAAAGTTCACAGGTTGAAAACAGGAAGAATATCAGAGTATATTAGTGAATCAGTCAGTTGAATCTCGTTTTTGTCTCTTCTCCTCTTGTATAAATGCAGCTGGAAGCTTGTATATAGACCCCTATATTGATTCCATCCGTTAGAGGTTGTTGGGCTTCAATAATGCACGTCCAGTCCGTTATAACGTTAGGAAAAATAGCCGTTATATCTAAGGAGTTGACTCCAAGTTTGTGGAGTTGACACTTTCTGCTTCTGCGTTTACCAAATGTTGTTCACTGACTTCATGAGTCCGCTCTTCATATCAATGAGGAGACTCCTTGTTCATTCTTTCTTCACATCTTTGGCTTCTGCTGTCATGAGGCGACTCTTCATCTTCAAGAGTCCGCTCTTTGTTCATTCAATCTTCAGCCTTTTACTTCTGTTGTCATGAGGCGACTCTTCATCTTTATGAGTTCGCTCATTAATCATGTCATCTTCAAGTCTTTGCGTCTGTCTCCATGTCTCCATGAGGAAATGAGTCCACTCATTGTCTACTTGGTCTCCAAGCTTTTTGCTTCTGTGATCAAGAGGCGACTCCTCATTTCCATGAGTCCACTTATTACCCAAAAATCTGCTTTCTAACTTCTAATGATCTAGCTCATCTCAGCATTGGTATAAAATCTTCAAGGAGTATTTCTTTGGGGTATGATGACCAATCAAATCTCTTTGACTTATCAGAGTTAACTTCTATTCAATTTGGATTGAATCAATCATTGGATATTGATCTTCCCTTGATTCTCAAATTGTCAGAGCTTTATTAGATCAATGTTCATCTTATCTTCTTCATTTGCAAAGCTTTCTCTTTCATTGTAGAACATCCTCTTTCAATCCCGAGCTTACTCAAATATGTAGAGCTTCACAATGCTTCATTGCCGAGTTTTTCTCTTTGCTAGCAATTCTTCTTTCTTTTTTAAAATCAATTCAATGAGACTTTTACAAGCTTGATGAAATCTCTTCATACATCTAGTCTTCATTGATTCTTTACATTGTAGAAAAATTCTTCACTTGGATTCTAGGTAGAGATCAGACAATCATTGTGAGTCTTCTTCTCAGGCAACTTCAATCACATAATCTAAAATTGATCTTCGTATGCTTGATGAAGTCTTCTCTTGAGCATTATCAATCTCTTCAACAAATAAATTATCTTCAACTGATCATTGCACATTCGAATGAAGTCTTCAATCTTTCTTGAGTGCAAATTAATCTTCATTAAGTCTATACATACTTGATAGAAGCTTTATTTGAGCACATTCAATCTCTTCGAATGTAAAACATTTGTTTGAAGTAGAGATAGACATCATTCCTATGTTTGGTTCATTGCATAGCTCTTGTAATTCATTGCTTGATCTTGAATTTGTTGTGCATTCTCTTTGACATGTATTAGACTTAAAATTGAACTTTAAGTCTAAATTATGAACTTTGTTAATCTGCACACTAAGTAGATTCATTAGTAAAATAATACAAGGTTTAGTTATCATCAAAATCAACATGGGAATCAATCTTGAGTCAACAAGAGTCAACCTTAATTCAATACTCGAGGACCAACACCTTATCAAATTCCAGATGGTTCACTTCTAGCGCCTGTTAGCCCGCCAATGTAGAATGTCCGTCATTTGGTAGCCTTCTGAGGCCAAGTGTTCTCGGAGACTAACACCAGCTTCACAGGTAGCTTTTTGAGACCAGGGGTTCTCAAGAACAAACACTACCCTACAGTTAGCTCTCTGAGACCGGGCGGTCTCAGGGACTAACACCGCACAGGGTAGTTTTCTAAGACTGGGTGGTCTCGGGAACCAACACCTAGGTTAACACCAGCGCTTGCTAGCCCAACTCGGTGAAAAATGACCAAATCTGCCCCTTGGGCCTCCAGGCACGTTTTGGGAAAGTTCAAAATCCCTCAAAATGATAAGTCCACCCTTCCATAATGTTAATAAATTGTTAGGCGTACTCCACGCCTATCTAGTCCAATTCTGGTCCCATTTCGACTAACTCTGGTCAAAATGACCATTTTGCCTCTAAATGCTCCAGCACTGCACAAATCCCACCGAACGGTAAAAGACTCTCCTAAAACCATCCCTGAACAACCCGGCACGCTTAACATAACATTCCGATCCATTCTTGACCATTTTTAGCCAAAACTAGCCAAAATGACCATTTTGCCCCTGCCGACTTGAACGTGCCCCAAAACAACACCGGACTTAGGTTACTAAACAGAGGATCTCGTCGTACACCCCTGTTTAACCTAAGGAAGACTGCACGATGCTAAACACCTATGACTCGATAAAAGTTCCCCAGAGCGTCTGATAGACGCTTCGCCTAAATTCTCGTTCCTCCCGATTCCCTGGTTATAATGCATCGCCAAATGACTTGAGAAATGCGTAAACCAAGGAATTTCAGAAAGTTCGTCCATAGGTTTTTCCATCGATACGGCTCGATCAAAAAGATCGCCCCCCGAAGCCCTTTATAGTATGGCTAAAAAACTATAACTTTCAGCAACCCTTGGAGCGTCTCACAAACGCTCCACCAAGATTGACTTTTCCCCCAATTCCCTGATTACAACGCACCGTCAAACGACTTGAGAAATGTGTAAATAAGAAATTCTCGAAAGTATTTCCAGAGTACTTTCCATCGGTACAATCCAATCAAAGAGATCGCTTCCTGAAGGCCTTAATCATGCAACACGAAGATAGCTACTTTCAAACCCCCATGGAGCGTATCACAGATGCTCCGTAGAGATGCCATTTTATACACATTTCCCGAGATGATATTCCACACTCCTGAACACCATTCTAACTTCTTAAAAACATGAAAGTTCATGAGAAACCCTAGGAGAACACCGTGGATGCAATCGATTCCCCCCCAAACGTTCCCGGTTGGCTCAATTATCGAGGCAAAGTGTAAACAAACTCTCCCGGTGATGGAGCGTATGCTACATACGCGTAGAGTTTGATCAAATTGACCAAAGTTCGATCAACCATCAGGATTTAGCCAGTATAATGGGTGCCACGTGGCATTCTGGCAATGAAACAATACTGGTTCATATGCTACATGCGCTAGGGCCAAATTTGGCCAGGCACATGTAGTACATGCGCCAGGCCTGTTCCAGATTGGCTATAAATACTAGCATGCCCCTTTGCATATTTTAGAATAAAAAATTGATGCGAAGCTCTACTGAAACCGCTCTAGAACCTTGAATCTCTACATACATTCCACTCCTCCAACACTTAGGCTAGATTCTACCTCTCTCTAGCCCATACACTTCACCTATAGAGCCCTATACACTATTAAATCCCTCCTTCCAGCCCCTCAAGCCTACTTGAAGCCATCCAAGTTCAAGTTAAGGCATCCATAGAAGATTACAAGTGTGTTAAAGGCTAAAGGTGGTATTTCTTTTACATTTTTGTCTTCCCCACTCTTCTCTTCTCCCTCCTAGCCTACTTAGGCTATTCTCTATTTTAATCTCCATCTTCAACCCCCCTTTCTTGCATGCTTGAGCCAAGAGGGCTCTTAGTTCATGTCTAGAGGAAAGCTAGTGGGAGCCATCGTGTAGGGGGATCTCTCACTAGCCTACTTTAAGATGGTATGGCCTAGGAGCCCCTTGTTTATGTGGTGTAGCCTAAAACCTTGTATGTATTCATGACCCCCTTGCATTTTGTTATCTTGATCGCGTCTTGTGTGCTTGGCTTCATTTTAATGTTTATAATCATGTCCTACAAAACTTGCATTATTCTTATTTCCATGCCACTTCCAAGTTCAATACCCCCCTAAAAATGGTTCCAAGAGTTGGCTTCTTGAAGTTTAGGATGAGACCTTAGAAGTCATGCCTTAGAAAATTTCCCACTACCCTCTAACTCACACTTTTGCATCATTGCATTTCAATTTGCATAAAAGTTATTTTCGCAACTTTCTAGTTTCCAGATAAACCCTCGTTCCTTCTGATATCTATAAGTAAGAGGAAAGTATTGTTCATCAAATTCTTTCACAAATTACTTCCGAGTAATAGGTACCCTAGTTGCTTATGAAGCCAACATTCGTCTGGCAGCTTCCCACCAATTTTTGGCCTCTCCTCTCAACATTAACGTAGCCAACAACAATTTCTATTCGTTAGTTATAACCATTACCTCAAAAATTGTTTCTAGTTTCTTTAGCCACTCTTCTGCTACCAATGGATCAACTATTCCAGTGAACTCTAGGGGATTAAGCTTCGTAAACTGCTCATGTAAAGTACTGGCTCTTGGGGTAGGTCTTGTTAATTGATACTCATTATACTGGGCTAGAACATTAGCCAATCTGTTGGCTACATCTGGTGGATTCTGAACACCTTATTCTTGGTGTTCTTACCCTCTAACTGGAGCCAATGACGATTCTTCCTCAACTCCCCTTATGAGATCTCTTTGTGTCATTCTTTTTGCATTAATAAAAATTACTACACAATTTATATGACCCATATATTCCTACCAACTTAAATCGACTCAACAACACCCTACAGTCCACTACAACTCTAGACACTAAATAAACAACAAAGCCTTGGTCTTAAACCTTAGCTTTACAAACGTCAGCTCTAATACCAATCTGTCATGCCCACTCCTAATCATGCATCATAACAACATCTTAGGGTAAGTGTGATCGCATAGGTTACCTGCGAATAATAACTCACAACAATCCCAAAGATAATAATCTTTTAAGAATTAACCAACATCATTATATATAAACCATCCTAGAATCACTATACAAATATAATGAAAGCTACAAATCCAATCTTATAAATCATTACAAAACCATAATGTAAATGAACTCCAAAAAAAAAAAAAAAAAAAAAAAAAAAAAACCTCTCATACAATGTACAATACCAACAATTCAACTAAAGGGCTTCTCAAAACTCTCTAACTCAACACCAACGTCAACATCAACATCAACATCAACATCAACAGTGGACTGGACATCTCCATCTCACCTGGAAAACAATCTGTGTGGGTATGAGCTATCGTGAACGTGCTAACTAAGATAATTAAACTAGTAAAATACGAATGCTAAATAAACATCGAATCAATCAACAATAGATAATCCACCATTATCACTGTTATAGAATCACACACTTGTCATCAATGAGGAATGATTCATGTAATGCATTGCCTTCTCTGATATAATGTTGAATGTCACCACATAGGCTTATAACCACTTTGGCATATCACCACATATGCATACTTACTGATAATCTTGCCGCGATTGATAAAGCAAGTTATCAAGAATGTCTACCGAGACCTAATCTCAGCTGTACAATGCAAATTATGTTCATTATGTATGATGTATGCAATGTCAGCTCATAATCCATCACCAATAACAATATAGAAAGAAAGATATTCAATTCAATACGAATAAGAATATCTCGAATTCCCTACCTTAACTTACTGTACACACAAGGATGAGTCACTTCTTTGGTGAAATTAAAGTGTCTTTAAATGCTTTCGAACCTCAAGTAATGAAAGCACAACCTCTCCCTTTAATTCCTTCTTCCTTCTCTTCTTTTCTCTCCTTTTTCTCTCTTTTCTCTCACTTTCTATTTTGCCAAACACAAGTCTCTCTCTCTCTCTCTCTCTCTCTCTCTCTCTCTCTCTCTCTCTCTCTACCCAAGCACCTCACTCCTCTCGCTTCTGTTGACGTGAATCCAACTATAGATATAACATGTATCTATCACCACACATGTCACACACACACACAATGCTAGCAATAAAGCATGCGCCTCACACACATACCTTATGCACACACATCACATATAGTGAAGCACACACCTAGGTGGCTTAAAGTTAACCTCCCACCAAACACCTCATTGCTTCACTCCACCACTAATCCATATGATTAACATAATTAAACATGTTTTAGGCTAATTAATCATCATTAGCCTTAAGCTAAGCATGGAGATTAATTAAGGTAATTAATCAACGATTAAGCTAATTAATCATACTTAAAAATGAATAACTATCCATATGACATGCTCCATTAAAACATGCTAAACAAGCTCATTAATTAAGAAAAATCATGCAGCATAAGTATGCTATTAAGTTAAATGGCAATATAGGGTTTTACAATTTGATTTTACAAAAGTGGTATTTCAAAACAACTCTCTTTAAAGGAGGTTTTCAAAATTTTCAAAACAACCCTCTCTAAGAAGGGTTTTCAAAGATTCATTCTCTTGGGTTTTGCAAAAATATGATTTTCCAAATAACCCTCTCCAAGGAGGTTTTGAAAGTTTTGCTCTCTCGAGTTAGTGGTTGGAATGGTCCCAATGAAACCCTCTTTTGAGTGCTTTTCAAACATCAACCATATGAACCCTATAATCATTTGAGTGATTTTAATAAAATGGTTTTCAAAACTTACAACTCTCTTGAGTTGATTTTGAAAAGAGTTTTCACACGAAATCGTAACTTTCTTACATGATTGATGATTTTCAAAGCTTTCTTTAAAAGTTTTTCACATAAAATGATAAGATTTTTTTATATAAAATCATGGTCTTAAGATACCCTTTCAAAAATTTCATGCATAACATAGCCTTTTCAAAATTTTCAAAACCACTAGATTCAAAACCTTAGTTTAAAACCACTTTTCCAACCTTTCAAAACCACTTTCGAAAACCCTAGGTTCATCTAACCCTAGTTGTTAACCCTAGGTCATCCAAAACTTAGTTAGTTAACCCTAGGTCATCCTAGCCCTAGGTTAAACAAACTCCAGTTAGTTAACTCTAGATCAATTTAACCCTAGCTTAACCTAACCCTAGTTAGTTAACCCTAGGTCAAGCCTTACCTAAATGTTCCAATTCCAAATCATTTTCTAACCACTCTTTAAATCAAAATGATCTTTCAAAAGTTTGTTTTCAGAATATCCCCCTCTCTTGAGTTTTCAGAAAATCATAACTATAAAGTCCTTTTCAAATGCCGTTACAAACCTCTGAAAATATTTTCAAAGGCTCTCTTAAACTTGTCTTAACAAAAAGGGCTAGACATTTAACATTTTCAAATGTTGTTTTTCAAATTGTTTTCTAAAAACTCACAATCCTAAGGTAATCCTAACCTCTCATGGTTAGGATTTCTAAGGGAGAGAGATATATTGAATGAAACTTTCAAGGTTCATATTAAGGTTCTTTACCTTAACGCTTCGTTTGGAATCCAAATTTTTGGTGAAAAAAACCTAAAGAAAAGGAAAATATGAAAGAAAAGTAAACAAAAATACTCTTCATTTTCCACTCAAAATTCGGGTTCCAAGTGGAGCCTAAATGTTTTCAAAAATCTCTTTCAGAAAGGATTATCAAGAGTCAAATTTTTTAGGCCACCTTAGTCCACCATGGTTAAAGTTCTCCAAGAAAAGTGAGACATAAAATAGGGTTCTATAACCTTAAAGTTTTCAAAACCTTAAAGGGAGTTTCTAGCCTTTTTCCAAAATGTTTTCTAAAAGTCATGACCTCAAAGGTGTTTAGATGTTTAAATAGCTAATCTCTTAAAAGTAATGAAATATTTGAGCATACCTTTCATAAGGTATACAAAAATGATTTCTAAAAAAATTTTTAAAAACAAGTTCACAAGAGCTTTTACCTCATTCCAATCTAAACTCTATTTTTGAAAATTCCCTAATCAAGTTTTCAAAACTTTCCCAAACTCATTTGAGTTGATCTCAAAACTTTCTAAAATACAGTCTCAAGTTCTATTTCAAAAATACTCCAAAATTTTCCTAAGTCCAATTTCAAGTTAAAATTCTTGAATCCAAAGTGTAAAACAACCTTCCAAGACTCCTCGAGTTCATTTTCAAATCGTGCTCTTGCACGAACTATGACTGATCTAATTCTCGCTAAATTAGATACGTAGACAATTTAAAAAAATCTAGATGTGGTCACTAAGTCCTTCAAATGGTCACTTTTCAAAAATATTTCAATCATACAATTTTCAAAATTTATACCTCAAACACTTACAAAATTTTTCAAACCGTGCTTTTGCACGAATTACGAATGATCTAATTTTCACCAAATGAGATATGTAGGCAACCTTTGTCGGTGCAGTCATAACTTTTATTTCAAGTCAAATGTCTCTTCTCAAAATTTTCCTCCTATCAAAACTTCTATTTCAAAACTTATTTCAAAAGTTCTTTATTCTTTCAACAGCATGCATTATGTATCATTCATCCCAAAAGTAGTGATCAAACCCTTAATTTTAAAATTATAAAAGTGGATATAAGTGGATATTAAGTAACCAGTGATTTAGTAAGTGAATTAAGGATGAATAAACATATATGTACCGAAAGGATGGGGTAAGTTGATGATCTTAAGATATCTTCTATACAAGTAATCAACTCCCGGACCATAAATTTCTATTTTGAAAACCAAATCAGAGTCATATTTTCCAAAGGGCTTTTTAACGTTTTCCAAAGGTGACTAAAAACCTTGTTTGTAGAAAAAAAAAAAAAAAATTGAACTTCTTAAGAAGATATTTTCAAAACATTTTCAAAAACTTAAGTTTAGTTTTTGGATTGCACTTAATTTTAGGTGACCTACCACATCTTTAATTATGTTAGGTAGCAACTTTAAATTTTTTTTAAAAAGTTCTTAGTCAAATTAAAATTTTAAAATTAAACCCTTATCGCACTTATCTTTTCATGGAATAATCAATTCTAACAGAGAGAGTATCGGGTTTTTCCGAGCCAAGAGGGATCGAATAAAAATCGGGCACGACAGTTGCTAATTTTGAAAGGGGTTGGGTGCTTTGCCTTCCCAACACATAACAGAATCTCCAGATGTGTAGACCAAATATAGTCTATCCATCAACAGTTTTTCAAAGCTGGCAAAAATGCCTTCAAACCAAAAGAAATGCTATCAAAACAGCGTAACACTTTTTTATGTTAAAACGGTAATTTTATTAAGAATTCATGTTTGTAAAATCACACGGTTTGAGTGATCTAACACATCCTAATTGTCAGACGGCGACTCTAAAGCCTTTAAAATTTTTAAAAAAAATTCCCCATCAAAATAAACCGTCTGCAACTTGGTGGGCTCTCACAAGCACTCGAGGGACAAAGATCCCAATCACATAAAGGCTTGATTCCAGTCCTGCGTCACTCATGAGACATTTTTAGATATTCTAAAAATCCGGTTGCGACATCTCTGTAGAGTCTGGCTCCACGTATCACACAATCCGTCACCTAGGGCAGATCGCACACTAGTCTGCGTACTCGCGAAATCGGCAGCAGTTGAATCCTTTGCTGCCAGTTTGCAGATTTATCTCAAAAATTTGCGGATTGTCATATAATCCAATCATGCACATTGTCAAAATTGATGCTCTCGTGCTCACGCACCCGCATGCGCTTGCCGATTAGGGCTCCACTACTAATTGAGGTTGTGCCACTAATGCAAATGTCAAACCCAACAATAAGGGCCACCTATCTCGCTCCTAGTTCGGTAATATGCCTCGACTCGTCTCCTGTTGGTTTCTGTGAGTTTATGTATAAGTATCACCTCTATATCCATGCATGCAAATAATCCGTTATATTCAGTTTGGCGGCCTTAGCTTTCCGAACTCCATCGTTGCCACTCCCTCTTTCTGGCACTTAACCGAATCCCCTTCTTAGATTGTTGCCATCTGGGAGGGGTCTCAGATTTTTAAATCCCCTTTTAAGGAAATTGCAGCCCTCTTTGACTACATAAAGAGTGATAGAAAGATCGAAAACATGGAAAGCATTTTTGCAAAATTTTGGATATTTGGGCATTAACTTAGCCAGTTCTCATGAAAAATAGAATTTTGGAAAGGGGATGTGCTATTTTACGGGCATAGTTTTCATATTATCACTTTGATAGTAACTTTATCACACTTGAACATAAAATTTTTAGAAAAATAATAAAATTATGGAAAACGATTTTTAGGTTCAAGCAGAGCTTAAGAAAAGATAGTAATGAGAAATGGAGGGCCTCGTGGGAATGACATATTTGAGGAAATAACTTTTGCCATTTTTTTTAAAATCAAATTTCTAAAACATACATGAAGCATTTTGAAAGCATGTGAATATCAACATGATGACATCATCGTGTGATATATATGCACTTTTAGCATGATTATGTTCTTAGAAATGTTTGTGGATAATGCCTCATGATTCATACTTATGACGACCATAAATGGTTTAGAGGCAAGAAGGGGCATAATCGTAATGGGCAGGGATGAATCAATGACCAAAAATGGCAAAGCTTGAAAATGAAAAGAGAGAGAGAGAGAGAGAGAGCTGAAATGAAAATGTAATTTTTTTTTTAAAAAAATGCACTAAAAGTGGGTTTGAAGCCATTTGACCATCTCTTACAAAAAAACAAATAATAATAATAATCATTTAATCCTAAAGCATGAGAACCATGGATAGTTTCAAGGCCTACTAGCCATACTCAACCAATGAGGATCTCACAATGGAGAAGCTATCATCAACATTTAAATTTAACTTTGAATTTTTTTTAAAACAAAAGACGAAGCTATTTTCATTCATAAATGCTAGAAAAATAAATTGTGGAGATTTTTGCATGAAAAACAATGGAAATTATGCATGTATGACAACATTTTAGCAAAGTCACTACGAAGCACATTAAAAGTGGCATTTAAGCAATTTGAACATAGAATAATGGAGTCGAACATGATTAAAAAAAATCATAGAAATCAACTTCAAACCAAAGTTTGGGGTTCCTAATAAATCTATGGAGAGGGTTTCATTTTTCTTTGGTGACTAAGGTGCTCTCTAGCCTAATTTGTTTTCACTTTATCATGGCCTACCTCTCATCGGCGTCAATTCCGTGGTTACTCAAATAGACTAGAGGTGTCACACAAGCTCACACTATAAGCAAACCAACAGAAGGTGTAGAAAGAAAAGGGGATTGACGTTGAGGAGAAATAGTGGAAGGGAATTGGGAAAATGACTACATATATGAAATGGAGTCTACTTGAACTCTTTTTTCTTCTTCTTTAAGCCATTACAAGGCGTTTTAGTTTTTTTCTTGACTTGCTTTGAGGTTTGAATTGTGAGAAAATGGGTTGAAAAGGAGGGTAAGGAAGGCTAGAGATACAATCTTGGCAATGTTTCAATATTTTGAACGTCAAAGATGTCTCTTTAAATGCTGAGGCGTATTGAACTTATAAAAAGACAAAATTAGATTGTTCACTGGACTGCGTTTATTCCGGTATGCATTTACTAATGCGTCAATTCAACTTTACACATGAACTTTTATGCAAAATGATATGTCTTAGTGAGATTCTTTCACTTTAAAATAAAATACCTACCATGATGATTTTTAAATATAAAACTGTCACATCATTTTGTATGTAAATTTTGTATAATTATTTTGTAAGAATATCATTTTCACCACAGAAATCGCATTTATTGGTAAGTGGTTCAATTCTATTAAATTTTTCCATGTGGTGAGGTGGTTATAACATAATTTTTTGTATTTATTTAAGGCATGCAAGAAACACATCTATATGCATCCAGGGGGTTAATTTTTTCTGAACTTCGATCCTATACTAGTGGAGTTTGATTAGAGATTTTTGAAAGTTTTTATATGGGCTAGTAGTCATATGAGAGATCTTTAACTCTGCAAAAGTGGTTTGGTTCGAATTGGAGGTTTGTAATGAGAAAATTTATAGTGAAAAGATGTTGCAAAACTAAGGCCTAGATGGATCTTGTAATGCATCCAGGGCTCAATTTTTCATTCAGAATTTGGGTATTCTTTTGGAGGCTTCAGAGCCCAATTTGGGGGCTGCAAGTGTGTCGGTCCAGATGAGTACAAGGCTTCTATTGGCTTCACCTTTACCTTTCTGCCAGTTCCTCTACCTTGCCTCCTGAGGGTCACCTCAACTCTCTAGTTTGCTCTTTGCTTAATAAGTTGGCTCCTTGAATTAAATGGCTCACATTTTTACCAAGCCACTACATAAATGAAGATCACTTACAGTCCTTTGCCTAAGGTGAAAGTGTTAATTAATGTTCCAACATTACATGTTTTCATGTTATGTAAGAGTGAACTTGTTTATGCTAGGAAAGCGTATAATCAGTGGTGACTCTAGAAATCCTATTTTGTGCGTTCATTTAATGTTTAAATATTATTATAAAATTAAATTAATAATATTTTTGTCAATTATCATAATAGACTATAAAATTACGCCACTTTAAACAACTAAATATTTAAACATCAATTTAAAATTTCAAAATGCAGGACTAAGTTATCCAAGCCAACCCATATTATTGACTAATTGTGGAAAATCAAATTTATTAGAGGTACTTAATATGAAAATAATAGAGTTCCAATTTATTAACCTTCATTTTTTATGAATGATAATAACACCATAAAAATATGAAGAACAATTTTTCTTTAATCTCTCCGTTTTTCCTATTTTATCTTTCTCTTTTTTTAATCTTTATATACAATACTATTATAGAATGTATATATATTTAATATATATGCTGTCGGGCCCCGATTTTGGGACTTTGAAAGCCCTCTTGGCTTAGGAAAAAGCACAGTGCTCTCTTGTGAAAACTCATCCTTCTAGAAGGACGAGTGCAACTTTGTTTGAATTTGAGAACTTGATTTGAACAAAGGCTTTTCGAAAAAGTTTGGAATCACTACCTAACATAGTTAAAGATGTTTTAGTTCACCTAAAACTACGTGTAATCCGAATACTAAAGTTAGGCTTTTCGAAGAGGTTTTGAAAATGTCCTTTTTAAGAAGGTTTTTAAAAAAGAGGCCCTAAAAACCTTTTAAAAACCCTTTTGAAAATGTGACTCCGATTTTGGTTTCTAAAATAGAAATTTATGATTCGGAGGTTGGTTACGTGCAGAGAAGATATCCTAAGGTCATTACCCTACCCCGCCCTTTCAGTACCTACATGTCTAATCACATTTAATTCACTCACTTGAATTATCATTTACTATTATCCACTTAATATCCACTTTAGAGTTTTGAAAACAGGGTTTGATCATAACTTTTTGGATGAATGATGCATGATGCATGTTTTTAAAAAGATGTTTGAAAATAGAAAGTTTTGAATTGATTTAGGAAGGAAATTTTGACTTGGTGGAAATTTTTGAAAAAAAGACTTGAGTTGGAATAAATAAAAGTTATGACCGCACCATTTTAGGTTG
This sequence comes from Euryodendron excelsum, assembly GCA_033060915.1. Taxonomy (NCBI): domain Eukaryota; kingdom Viridiplantae; phylum Streptophyta; class Magnoliopsida; order Ericales; family Pentaphylacaceae; genus Euryodendron; species Euryodendron excelsum. Next base: position 11,312,839 of record CM065384.1, on the reverse strand, counting down.
CTTACGTATCTCATTTGGTGAGAATCAAGTCATTCATAGTTCGAGCAAGAGCCCGATAGAAAATAAGTGCATTTGGGGATTTGGAATGTTTTGAAGACACATTGGAGTCTTTGAAAAGATTTGAAGACGCTTTGAGGTCTTTGTAAAAAGAAAACTTGAAAGTTTAAAATAATGCCTTTGAGATAGAACTGGAAATGTTTGAAGTATTTTTGAAATCGTGTTTGAAGATGATTTTAAATGTTTTTGAAATTAACTCAAGAGAGTTTTAAAATGTTCTTGAAACAACTTGAGTGAGTTTTGGAAGTGTTTTAAAACAACTCAATGGAGTTTTGGAAATGTTTTAAAGTATTGTTTTGAAAGCTTTGGAGGTAAAGTTTAGATTGGAAATGCTTTTGTGAACTTATCTTCAAAAAGATTTTGAAAGTATTTTTTGAATACCTTATTTGAAAAGAATGTTTGATGTTCCATTACCTTTAGGAGGTTAGTCATTTAAGAACTAAACTTCCATAGGACTATGAGTTTTGAAAACAAATTTGGAACGAGGCTAGAAACTTCCCTTTCGGTTTTTAAAACTTTAGGATTATAAAACCCTTCTTGAATATCTCACTTATAATTGACCAATCCTAACCACGGAAGGATTAGGGTTGCTTTAAGAATGTGATGTTTGAAAACCATTTTTCAAAAAGGCTTTTGAAAAATACTTAGGGTTTTGGAACCCTAATATAGACAACCTTGGAGGTTGTATTTCAATGTATCACCTTTCTTTGGAATCCCTAACCATATAGGGTTAGGGATACCTTAAGGTTGTGAGTTCATAAAAACACTTTGCAAATAGTTTTTGGACAATATTAAGTGTCTAGCCATTTTAGTTGAGACAAGTTTTAAGAGAATATCTTGGAAGCATTTTTGAAGATAGAGTATAGAAATATTTGAAAACGTTTTGGAGTTGATTTTTGAAATCTCAAGAGGGTAGGAAGTTTTTCAAAATATGTTATGAAAATGATTTTTGAGTTGAAAGATTATTTGAAAAGGAGTCTTTGAATTGGAACCTTGAAACCTACTAATCTAGGTTGGGTTAACCTATGTAAGCACCCCATTTTTGCCCAATCGATAATCTCCGACCCAACCAGATCTAATTTTCAAACATCATAATACATACGAGCCTAAGACGGGTCTTTCAAACTCTAGTCCAGTTAACTAATCACTTTATGGACCCACAGGGCCCAATCGAAGCCATAAACATTATCATGCCCCTAGGCATTCCAGGCAACTTTCTGAGACCGAGCGGTCTCGAGAACCAATGCCAACTAGGTAGTTTTTCAAGATTGGGTGATCTCAGGGACCAACACCTTATTGAATTCCAGTTGGTTTACTTCTGACGCCTGCTAGCCCGCCAATATAGAATGTCCGTCATTTGGTAGTTCTCCGAGACCAGGCGTTCTCGGAGACCAACACCACCATCACAGGTAGCTTTCTAAGACCATGCATTCTCAAAAACCAACACCACCCTACAGGTAGCTATCTGAGATTGGGAAGTCTCAAGGACCAACACTGTGCAGGTAGTTTTTCGAGACCAGGTGGTCTTGGGAACCAACACCTAGGTCAACATAAGCGCCTGCTAGCCCGACTAGGTGAAAAATGACTAAACCTGTCCCTTGGGCCTTCAGGCACGTTTTCAAAAAGTTTAAAATCCCTCAAAACAGTAAATCCACCCTTCCAAAGGACTACTAAGCATTTAGGCATACTCCGGACGCCATTCGGTCCTATTCCGGCTAACTCCAGTTAAAATGATTGTTTTGTCCCTAAACGACCCAACATTGCACAAATCTCACCGAACAGTAAAAGACTCTCCCGGGATCATCCCTGAATGACCCGACACACTTAACATAATACTCTGATCCATTCCTAACCATTTTCAACCGAACCCGACCAAAATGACCATTTTGCACCTAATAACCCGAACGAGCCCCCTAATAACACCGGTTCTAGAATTTTGAATGGCGGGTTTTGTCATACACCCCTATTTAGCCTAAAGAAGACCTTACGACACTAAACACCCCCAACTCAATAAAAGTTCCCTAGAGCATCTCGCAGACGCTCTGCCAAAATTGTCTTTTCTTCCGATTCCATATTTAAACACACCGTCAAATGACTTGAGAAATGCGTAAACCAGGGAATTCCTAAAAGCTCGTTCATAGGTCTTTCCATCGATACAGCTCGATCGGAGAGATCGCTTCCCGAAGCTCCTCATTGTATGACTCGAAAATTGCTACTTTCAGCAACCCCTAGAGCGTCTCATAGATGTTCCGCCAAGATTGACTTTTTCTCTAATTCCCTAATTATAACGCACTGTCAAACGACTTGAGAAATGCATAAATTAAAGAATTTCCAAAAGTATTTCCAGAGTACTTTCTATCGGTACGGATTGATCGGAAAGTTCGCTTCCCGAAGGCCTCAATCATGCGATACACAAACTACTACTTTTGAACCCTCACGGAGCGTATCACAGACTCTTTGCAAAAATGTAATTTTATGCACACTTCCCGAGACGATATCTGACACTTCCAGACACCATTTAGACTTTTCAAAAACTCGAAAATTCACGAGAAACCCTAGGAGAACACCGTGGATTTAACCGATTCCTTTTAAACATTTCCGATTGGCACAATTATCGAGGCAAAGTTTGAACGAACACTCCTGGCGACGGAGCGTATGCTACATGCGCCTAGATTTTGATCAGATCGATCAAACTTTGGTTAGCCCTTAAGATTTAGCCAACACAGGGAGTGTCACGTGGCCTTCATTCTGTGGAACAGTACCAGCGCATGTAGCACATGCGCCTGTGTAAATTTTACACTGGTGCATATCCTGCATGCACCAATGTCTAAAAATTCGCCTATAAATAAAGGCCTCCCCCTTTGCATATTCAAAAAAATTAAAAATTATGGCGAAACTCTGCACAAATAGGTCTAGAAATTTGAAACCCTTCATATACTCTTCTCCCCAAACACTTAGGTTATAGTTCACCTCACTCTAACCCTTACACTTCACCTACAAGGCCCTCCATGCCATAGAAGACCTTATTCTAGTCCCTTCCAAGTCCATCCAAGATCAAGTCCAAGCATCTAATGAAGTTTGAGAGTGTTTGAAGGCAAAAGGTGGTATTTCCTTTTATATTTTTGTCATCCCCCACTCCTCTCTTCTCCCTCCTAGCCTACTTAGGCTATTCTCTATTTTAATCCTTATCTTCTACCCCCCATTCTTGCATGCTTGAGACAAGAGAGCTCCTTGCTCATGCTTAAAGGAAAGCTAGTGAGAGCTGCTGTGTAGGGGGATCTCTCACTAGCCTACTTTAAGATGGTATGGCCTTTGAGCACCTTGATTATGTGGTGTAGCCTCTAGCCTTGTATGAATACATGACCCTCTTTTCATATGGCTATTTTGTTCATGCTTTGAGTGCTTGGTTTTATTTTCATATTTATAACTATGTTTTCCAAACTTGCATTATTCTCATTTCCATGTCATTTTCAAGCTCTTTACTCCAATAATCTCTTCAAAGTGGTTTTAAGAGTTGGTCCCTTAAAGTTTATGATGAGACCTTAAGAAATCATGCTTTAGAAAAGCCCTCCATTAATCCTTAACTCATACTCTTGTAACTTTGCATTTCTACTTACATAAAAATGATTTTCAAACTTGTCAATTTCAAAGGTTTCTATTCTCACAAGTTTAGTGGTTGGAATGGCCCCATGAAACCCTCTCTTGAGTGGTCTCCTTATTATTGGCCATAAGAGCCCTAGCTTGTTAGAATGGTTCACTTCCCTTTCTATTCTTGTATAAAAATTATTTTCAAATGCTTTGATTTCAAAGGTCTCTATTCTCAAAAGTTTAGTGGTTGGAATGGCCCCATAAAACCCTCTCTTGAGTGGTCTTCCTTATCATTGGCCATAGGAACCCTAACTTATTAGAATAGTTTCCTCTTCTAAAAATAGTTTTCTAGACCTTCTTCTTAAACATGGCTTTCAAAAGTTTATTAAAAATAATTTTTCAAAAGTTGTCATTAATATGTTGATTTTCAAAGTTTCTACTCTTTTCAAGATAAGGGTTATAATGGTCCTAAAGGAAACCTTCTGCGAAGTGATTTTCAAACATCAACTATATAAACCATATACTTGACTAGAGTTAATTTTCATGGAAATGATCTTCAAAAGGTTTGTTCATAAGAATCATTTGCATAACATGATTTATTTTCCAAAATCCCTTTTAAAAATGCATAAAACCACCTCCCAACCCTAGGTTAACTTGACCCTAGTTGTCCAACCTTATGTCAACCAAACCCTAAGTTAACCTAACCATAGCTAGTTAACCCTAGGTAACCTAACCTTAATTAGTTAACCATAGTTCAATCCAACCCTAGGTTAACTAAACTCTAGTTGTCCAAACCTTAGGTTAACCTAAGCTTAATTAGTTAACCTTAGACCACTTTAACCCTAGGTCAACCTAACCCAAGTTAGTTAATCCTAAGTCAATCTAACTTTAGTCCAACTTAACCCTAGTTGTCCAAACCCTAGGTTAACCTAACCCAAGTTAGTTAACCTTAGGTTACCCCAACTTTAAGTCAACCTAACCAAAGTTAGTAGGCTTTAAGGTTTCAACTCAAGGATCCTTTTTTTTTTTGTTTTAAATGATCATTTAATTTAAAACTATTCTCATAACCTATTTTTCAAAAACTCCCTATTCTCTTGAGATTTCAAAAATCAACTCTATACTCTCATACCCTATCTCTAAAGATGTCTCCATTTTCAAAAACTATTTTCAAAAATGTTTCTGAGAACTCACAATCGTAAGGTGTCCCTACCCCTTTTATGGTTAGGGATCCCAAGGGAAGGTGATACATTGAGTACAACCATCAAGATTGTCCATATTAGGGTTCCAAAGCCCTAGGTGTTTTCAAAAACCACTTTCAAAGACAAGTTTAGTAAAACACTTCAAAACCCTACCTCCAAGGTTTTCAAAACATTTTCAAAACTTTATTGAGTTATTTCAAAGCACTTCCAAAACTCCCTCAAGTTGTTCCAAAACATTTTGAAACACTTTAAAGTCCCATTTCAAGTGCACTTTCAAAAACCTTCAAGTTCTATTCCAAAAACACTCCAACATCCGATTCCAAAACTCTCCAGTTCTCTTTTTCCAAAGACCTCAATGTGTCTTCAAAACTTTCCAAAGGCCCTAATGCACTTATTTTTCTATCGAGCTCTTGCCCAAACTATGAATGGCTTGATTCTCGCCAAATGAGATACGTAGGCAACCTAAAATGGTGCGGTCAAAACTCTTACTTCAACTCAAGTTCTTTTTCAAAACTCTCTGTTAATCCATGATTTCTATTTCAAATTCCTTCAAGACTTCTATGTTTTTAAATATTTTTCTCAAAACCCGCATCATGCATCATTCATCCAAAAAATGATGACTAAATCTCGTTTTCAAAATTCTAAAGTGGATATTAAGTGGATAATGATAACCGGTTATTCTAGTGAGTGAACAAAGGGTGAATAGACATGTAGGTACCAAAAGGGCGGGGTAAGGTGATGATCTTAGAATATCTTCCTTGCATGTAACCAACCCCAGGACCATAAATTTCTGTTTTTGAAAGACCAAAATAGAGTTACTTTCAAAAAGGGCTTAAAACTTTCTAAAGGTTGCCAAACAACCTATTTTCTCAAAAACCCTCTCTCGAGGGAATTTTCAAAACCTTTTTCAAAAACTCTAAGTTTAATCTCCGGATTAACACTTTGTTTTAGGTGACTTAACTCACCTTAATCAAGTTAGGTGGTGACTCCCATTTTTCTAAAAAGCCCTTAATCAAACCTATTTTAAATTTAAACCTAGTCACACTCATCTTTCTAGGAAGATAAGTTCTAATGACAAAGTTATGTGTTTTTTCGAGCCGGAAAGACTTGGTAAAAAATCGAGGCGCAACAACCTAGGGTTAACTAACTCAGGTTAGGTTGGACTAGGGTTGGGTTGACCTAGGATTAACTAACTAAAGCAAGGTTAACCTAAGGTTAAGGTGACCTAGGGTTAACTAACTAAGGTTTGGTTAACCTAGGGTTAAGGTGACCTTAGGTTAATTAACTAAGGTTAGGTTAACCTAGGCTTAATGTGATCTAGGGTTAACTAACTTGGGTTAGGTTAATCTAAGGTTTGACAACTAGGGTCAAGTTAACCTAGGTTAGAATGTGGTTTTGAAAGGTGGTTTTGAACTAAGGTTTGGACCTAGTAGTTTTGGAAAGGTAGTTTTATGCATGAAACTTGAAAGTTTGTTTTTGAAAACCATTTTATAAAAATTACTCAAGTGAGTGTTGGGTTCTTATGGTTGGTATTAGAAAACTACTTAAGAGAGGGTTACCTTGGAACCATTTTAACTACTAACTCAAGAGAGTAAAACTTGTGAAAATCAATATTGAATAGATAATTTTGAAGACTTTTTGAATGGAAAATTAAAGAGAATGAATCTTTGAAATTTGTTTTTGGAAAGTAGGTTTCATAAAACCACTTTTAAGATGTTGAAAATCACTCCTAAGAATAAGGGTTCATATGATTCATTTGAAGGAAATCCCTCCAAAGAGGACTCCATGGGACCATTCCAACCACAATATTCAAGAGAAAAAAACTTGAGAAATCAAAATGAAAATGGTGGTTTTGAGAAATCATTTTTATACAAATCAAAGAGAATGAAATTTGAAGAACCCTTCTTGAAGAGGGTTGTCTTGAAAACCATTTTTTGGAGTGTAGAAACCAATTCTAATGAATTAGGATTCATATGATCAAGATAATGAGAAAACCACTCAAAAGAGGGTCCCAAGGAACTATTTCAATCACAAGGTTCAAGAGAGTGAATTCTACAAAATCAATATAAAAGAGAGGAGTTTGAAAACCAATTTTATCCCACATGAAATGCCAAAAAATACAAGGATGCAAAATGAAGTATAGGGGCTTAAAGGGAGGTTTTGTAAGACATGAAAATTGACCTAGGCTTCAAGAAACCTACTCTTGGAACTTTTTTTAGGAAAACACTTGTATATGGAACTTGAACTAGACATAGAAATGAAGACAGTGAAAGTTTTTACAAAATGATGATGGACATGAACATGGGGGGCAAGCATGCAATATATGAACATGGTAACCATATGCAAGGGCGTCATGAATTCATATAAGGTTATAGGCCACACCAAATTGCAAGGTGCTCCAAAGCCATACCGTCTTAAAGTAGGCTATTGAGAGATTCCCCTATGTAGTGGCTCTCACAAGCTTTCCTCTATGCATGAACTAGGAGCTCTCTTATTTTAAGTATGCAAGAAAAGGGGGTAGAAGATAGGGGTTTAAAATAGAGAGTAGCCTAAGTAGGTTAGGAAAGTGAAGAGAAGAGTGGGGATGACAAAAATGTAAAAGGGAATACCACATTTTGCCTTCAAACACCTTCAAACTTCCATGGATGTTTTGACTTGAGCTTGAATGGCCTTAGATAGGTTTGAAGGGGCTGGAATGGGATCTTCTATTGCATTGAGGGCTTTGTAGGTATGATGTATGAGCTAGAGGGAGGTGGAATCTAACCTAAGTGTTTAGAGGGTGAGAGGTATATGGAAATTCAAGGTTCGGAGGATATTTCTATAGAGTTTCGCTACTGTTTTCAATTCTAGAATATGCAAAAGGAAAGGCTTATATTTATAGGCAATCTAGAGAGGGTTGGCGCATGTAGTACATGTGCCTAGGTAAATTTTACCCTGGTGCATGTGCTACATGCACCAATACTATTCCACTAGTTGAATGCCACATGGCACACTCTGTATTGGCTTAATCTTAGGGAGTAAGAAAAGTTTTAATCAATCTAATCAAAATCTGGGCGCATGTAGCATATGCTCTGCCGTCGGTAATGTTCGTTTAAACTTTACCTCAATAATTGTGCAATCCAGGAAGGATTTGGGAAAATCAGTCACGTCCATGATTTTCTCCTAGTATTTCTCAAGAACCTGGAATTTTTGGAGAGCTTGAAAGGTGTTCAGAAGAGTGAGATATCATCTCGGGAAGCATGCATAAAAACTTACTTTTGCAAAGCATCTGTGTTACACTCTGTGGATGTTCAAGAGTATCAGTTTTTGGGCCATGCGATTGGGGCCTTTAGGAAGCGATCTCTCCGATCGGACCGTACCGATGAAAAGTTCTCTAGAAATACTTTTGAAAATTTTCTAATTTACGCATTTCTCAAGTCTTTTGATGGTGTGTTATAATCAAGGAATTGAAGAAAAAGACAACCTTGGCAGAGCGTCTGTATGACGCTCTAGGGGTTACTGAAAGTGGCAGTTTTCGAGCTATGCAATCAGGGACTTCGGGAAGCAACCTATTCAATCAAGCCATATCGATGGCAAGACCTATGGTCATGCTTTTTGAAATTTTTTGATTTATGCATTTCTCAAGTCATTGGACAGTGCGTTATAACTCGAGAATCAAGAGAAAAAAACAACCCTAGCGGAGCTTCCATGAAACACTCCAGGGGACTTTCATTAAGTTAAAAGTGTTTAGAGCCATGTGGCTCACCTTGGGTTAAACAGGGATGTATGATAGGATCTGTCGGTTTGGTACCCAGAGCCGGTGTGGTTTCGGGGCGCTCTCGGACCACCAGGGGTAAAATGGTTATTTTAGCCAAAATTGGTTGAAAAGGTTTAGGATGGATTGGAATGGCATATTAAGTGTGATGGGCTGTTCGAGGACGGTCGTAGAAGATGTTCACTATTTGGTAGAGTTTGTATTGTGTTGGGGTGTCTAGGGGCAAAACGGTTATTTTGACCAAAGTTGACTGAAACAGGACCGGAATTGGTTAGGATAGCGTATCGGGTACACCTAACCATCTAGGAACATTTTGGAAGGGTGGTCTTACCGTCTTGAGGAATTTTGAAATTTCTCAAAGACATGCCTCGAGGCCCAAGGGGCAAGTTTGGTCATTTTTTACCTAGTCTGGCTAACAGGCGCCGGTGTTGACTTAGGTGTTAGTTCCTAAGACTACCCGATCTCAGAAAGCTACCTGTGCGGGGACCGCTTGGTCTTAGAGAGCTACCTGTAGAGTGGTGTTGGTTCCTAAGATCGCCCGATCTCAAAAAACTACCTATAGGGTGGTGTTGGTCCCGAAGATCACCTGGTCTCGGAAAACTACTAGATGATAGGCATTCTACATTGGCGGGCTAACAGGCACCAGAAGTGAACCGTCTAGAATTTGATAAGGTGTTGGTCCTCAAGATCGCTCGATCTTGGGAAGCTACCTAGATGGCGTTAGTTTTAGAGACTACCCGGTCTTAGAAAGCTGCTTAGATGGCGTTGGCTCCCGAGACTGCCTAGTCTTAGAAAACTGCCTGGATAGCGCTAGTTCCCAAGAATGCCCAGTCTCAAAAGCTACCTGGAGTGCCTAAAGGCAATATGGTCTTTCTAGCTTTAATTGAGCCTTACTAGCCTAGGAAGCGACCAATTGATTGGATTGAAGTTTGAAAGAGCCAGCTTGGGCTCACATATGTTGTGATGTTTGAAACTGGATTCGGTCAGTCTGGAGATTGTTGAGCAGGCAAAAATAGGGTGCTTACAAATACTTTTATATTTATGAACAATAAGTTAAAGAAGTTGGATGGTTGAACCTTTATTCTTTGTTTAAAATATATTTTGCATTAGGTTGATAGTTGTACACCATTATATTTTCTACCATAGTCCTCAGTCATCTGAGTGGGACTATGAAACAATAAAAAATAGGTATGAAATTAATAATTTTTTATATTAGTATTTAGTAATTAAAGATAAAACCACAATTATAAGCTATGTGATTTCTTAAGTCCAAACAAGGCCCTTAGTCCTGATGATTTCAATGGCTTTTTCTTTAAAAAAAAAAAAAAAAAAAAGCATGGCCTATAGTTGGAAAGGAGGTGGTTGCTGCTATAAAATAATTCTTTGATTCAGGATGTTTGCTGAAGGAAGTCAATGCTACCATTGTAGCCTTAATCCCCAAAGTTCCTAATCCCACAACTTTAAAGGACTACAGACCTATTTCATGTTGCAATACTCTGTACAAATGCATTACTAAGATTATTGTGGACATAATTAAGAGTTTTCTATCTCTGGTTGTTGATGAAGCCCAATCAACTTTCATTCAAGGAAGAAAGATTAGTGATAATATCTTATTTGCTCAGGAGCTTATGAGAGGCTATCATAAGAACAACAAGCTGGCTAAATGTGTTGTGAAGATAGACCTCACAAAGGCTCATGACTCAGTCAGATGGGATTTTGTGTTGGATGTTTTGGAGCTTATGAAATTTTTGGAGAAGCTAAGGAATTGGATACAGGTCTGGATTGCTACTTCTATGTACTCAATCAACCTTAATGGTGCCCTTGAAGGCTTTTTTCCTTGTGCTAAAGGCCTGAGGCAATATGATCCTTTATCCCCTTAGTTGTTTGTAATTTTTATGAATGTCCTATCTCAAATTATTCAAAAGCAAGTGATGATGAACCTAAATTTTCAGTTTCATTGGAGATGCAAGAAAACTAGCTTAACCCATCTCTATTTTGCTGATGACTTGATGCTCTACTGTAAGGGTGAGATTGCTTCTGCTAGAATATTAAATGATACTTTGGATAAATTTTTTGAATTCTTAGGACTTGTTCCAAATTGTGTAAATAGTAATATATTTCTCATTACTGGTTTGGATGATCATGAGATGGAGCAATTGTTAAAGCTCCTAAAGTTCCAGCCTGGTGCTCTTTCAATTTGGCACTTATGGGTTTCCCTGATTTCTTCAAAGCTAAAACCTGAAGGTTACAATAACTTAGTTGGTAGAATTGTGACCAAGGCCAAGTCTTGAACTGATAAATTCCTCTCTTATGCAGGTCAGTTGCAGCTCATCAAATCAGTTTCATTCAACATGCAGAGCTACTGATGTGCCCATTTCATTATGCTGGATAAAGTTTTGAAGAAAATTTATCAATGCTTTAAAGCTTTTCTTTGGAAATGGCCTGATTTAAAGAATACTGAAGCTAAGGTTAATTGGGAAAAGGTTACAAAACCAAATGATGAAGGTGGTCTGGGCATAAAGAAGTTCGTGGATTGGAGCCATGCTAATATAGCTAGATACATATGGTTGTTGTGTCAATCTTCTATGGCTTCCTATTGGGTGAAGTGGGCCAGAGCAAACATTCTAGTTAGAAGTCAATTCTGGGTGGCAAAGGTACCTTGGGATTGCACTTGGACTTGGAGTAAATTTCTACACATAAGAAATATCATCAGGCCTTTAATCAAGTACAAAATTGGAGAAAGTTCACAAGTTTTCCTATGGTATGATAACCAGCTGCCAATGGGGCCTATACATCAAAGAATGGGGGATAAGGTGATCTGTGGTTCTGGCTTAGGCAAAGAAGTAAAAGTTAGCAGCATTATTAGGGATGATCAGTGGCATTGGCCTGTGGCAAATTCCGTAGAGTTACTGGAGGTCAAGAGGTGTATGCCAGGTATTCCGTGCCCCAATAGCTCTTATAGTGATCAAACTATATGGATTCCAGAAAAAAAAAATCACCAATTTTCAATTAGGTCAGCTTAGCAAAGTATTAGAAAGCATAGCCCTCAAGTAGAGTGGGCTAAAGTTGCTTAGTATAAGAAGGCTATTCCTAGATACAGTTTCATTCTCTGGCTTACTATCCGAGAAAGATTCACTACCCAAGACAGACTTGCTACTTATGGTATTTTATATGACATGTGTTATGTGTTTTGTAGAGATAAAATTGAAGACCACAACAATCTCTTCTTCCAGTGTTTGATTACCAACAGATTGTGGGTTCAGTTGCTAGAAAAATGTAAGGCTAATGCTTGAGTAATAAGTGGCAAGGGATTGAATCTTGGGCTTGTACCTTAAAGGGGAAGTCTTTGAAGAATATTCTATATAAGTTAATGTTATCCACCACTGTTTATTTCTCTTAGAGAGAAAGGAATGATAGATTAATGGCTAACAAGTGTAGGGACATGAAGGCAATGCTCAATGATATAGTCTTTCAAGTTCATAACAGGATGGTAAGTTTGAGAGGTTTTTAACGAACAGCCCCAAATAGGGATCTCCAGCAAATATGGCGGATTCCCGATGATATCTTGAAGAACTAAGGGCAACGGTTATTGTTATTAATGTTTAGTTCTTTAGAGTTGTAAAGCTAAGTTAGCTTAAATTGTGTACTTGTGATATCCCAAACCTCTATCTAATTATATTGATGAGAATTTGTAGTGCATGTAATCTTTAGTGTTAATTATTCCTTCTTTTGGGTCAAAAATGACCAATGAGAGGTTGTGTTGTAACTTATGCTGGAGGTGTGAGACACTTGGGATTATTTTCCATGTGTGTCTTCTTACAACACACAAAACACACACACACACATATACACACACACAAATCGGTAGAGGGAGGGAGAAAGAGAGAAAGGGGAAGAAGGAAGGGGAAATTGAAGGAAGAGGGCTTGAAGGAAGGGATTGAAGCCATTGAAGACTTCACCAAGCTTGAAGAAGGTAAGGTTTCATTTTTCTCTCTCTACAATTGCATATATATATGTATCTATCTTGTGTGATCTTGTTAGGTCTTTGTATATATGCGTATATATGAGTTGGGTTTGTTTTGAGGGACTTCTTGAGTCCCAATTTCTTGAATTTGAGAGCTTATAGCTCAATATTGGAGGATTGAAGGTGGTGGTTTGAAAAATCTCCAAATATGAGAAATGTTAGGATTTTGAGTTCAACTCTAGATCCCTTTGATTTAATTATTCTTTCTCTCCCGGAAAGGTTTGGTGGTGTGTGGGGAGTTTTGGTTGTGTTTTGGTTGAGGGGGGAGTGCTGGGGGGGGAACAGAGCGTTCGAACTCCCAATATGGAGTTCGAACGGTGAGAAATAAGCCTGAGCGTTCGAACTCCCTCTGGGGGAGTTCGAACCCTCAGAGAAGGGAGGTTTTCCAATTTTTTTCTTGGAGTTCGAACTCCTATTTGGGCGTTCAAACTCCCAATGTATTTTGCCTGGGCATTCGAACTCTGCCAACAACATTATTTTCCAAAATTTTAGTCCAACTTTCGTGAAACATAACTTCTTCACCCGAAATGTGTTTTTGGCTCATGGCCTATCAAAATAAAGGCTTCTAAGCCTATTTTTAAATGGAACTAGCCTTGAGTGTGAAATCATCGTTGAGGGGTGGTTGGGACTCGATGAAGGAGTTGACATTTCGGCTTTCATGTTCAAATCTCAACCTTATGTTCTTATTTTACATCATGGCTTTGTCCTAGAGTTTAGTCTCACTCTCCCGTTGTGAGAATGAGGTGTTATTGAGTTAGGGTCGAGTGGTTTACGTGCTTAGTCTTGACTTATGTGTTATTGCTTTGCCTTAGAGTTTTGTATTGATATTTCTTTGCTTCTATGTGCACTTGTGTAGGAATACCTTGTTTGTCACCCGTCCAATTGGAGAAAGGTGAGTAACGATATGCCATTAGTAAAACTCTAGTATTTTCTAAATGTTTTAAGCTCACCTCTATATCATGAATGTTTTCCATACATTTCAATGCATCAATGTTACGTTCAATTACAAATATTATATTTCAAATGCATGCAAGCTATATCATGTTATGAATGGAAACCATCGACTATAATATTTAAATGAAAGAGATGCTAAGTTTCCAATGTATGGTGCCAACTCGGGTCTTCTCGTGGCAAGACCTTAATCTAGCCCGATAGTCCTACGATAGGGGACGGGAAATAAACTATCTATGTTGGGAGACGTCCTTGGCCTAAAGAGCCTTAGCGTGACTTATATGGTTACTATGGAGCCTAGCTCATATGTCGAGTTGTAGCACAATTATGTTTTGAACTGAGAACCATGATATATTCACATGTTTTACGACAAGTTATGAAATGCTATATCAAGAATAATGTTATGTCACATCTCTTCTTATGATATAATGTTTTGAAATGTTGAAACATTTCAAATGATGTTTACGTTACGTACGAGTTCCAAGCCTAAGATTTAAATGTTCAAAAGCTCATTTTCTTATGCATAGCTGATTATTGATTTTTGTACATTGGATATAATTGTTAGTCCATAATATTTTCTCGCTCATACATCATTGTTATTTACTAAGCATTAGCTTACGTTTTCTCAAATGATTTTCAGGTAGGAAATCCGGGAGGCCCTAAAGCAAGGCCATATGTGGATTTGAGCTACGACCCACGGGCCTATGTTTTGTATAATGTTTGAGGGCTGGACCCAATGTTTTGTAATGATATATTGCTATAACTTTTGTGGACCTCGATTTGGTCCTTATGTATGTTATGTTTGAGATTAGGCACAACTCTACCATGTATGACACGGATTATGTTTTCAAGTTATTAAAAGTTCTCTTTTTTACAATTATGCATCATTATAAATGATTATGCACAGGTGATCAACCAGTTTATGTAATACGGCATTGGGTAACCTTGCTACTGATCGGTCATGTACCCTAAATCCATATAGGCCGAGTTATAGGGCGTGACAGTACTTTACTTAGCTAGTACTAGCTCTGTTCCCTTTATTGTTAGGATGTTTATATTCTTTTCTAGATGATCATCATCCTATTGTTTGGGGTATGCCCCTTGTAATTGTACTTGATCTTTCGATCTTTGTTTTTTATATATTCTTTCTTCTTAGCCAAAAAAAAAAAAGAAGTGATTTCTTAAGCATATACGTATATATCACTGATATAAAGAGAATCTACTTTCACTTTTTCACTATACAAGTTTTTAAAAATTTGATATATTTTTTTAATAAGGTTCTCAATTTTTTTGTTATTGAAACACGACCTTCTTTTTTTTATCTTGTGAGACATTCCAGCAAGGTCGAATTATTTAGCGGAGTCAAGCTACACAAATAATAAATTTTATAAAAAATATTACATTAACTAAAAAAAATTTTAAATTCCAATGGGATCAACTAAACCCACAACCTATAAGGTGGAGTCGCCCATGTGTATAATGATGTGTCAATTAATCCAAAACCTTCCTCTGTCAAAGAATATATCTAAGCCTTTCTTTTTTATCTACATCTAATTCCATTATCTGAGGCTGAACAATTGGTTACACTTACTCCTCTTGAAGATTTTCCTTTCCAATAGCAAATGCAAGGTTCTACTCATCTACATTTTGGGCTATCCGAATAGATATCACTTTTCATGACAGGAAAGAGTTACATGTTGTTTAAGAATAGCTCTTAACTAATTCCAAAAAATTTTGAAATATTGTGACAGTACAAACAACTTGAATGCTGACACGATTCTCATGACGTTTTTTTCAAACTATAAAATGCCTTTGTAGACCCCCATTTGCTTCACACTATAAGGCATGTATGTTTCTATACAAATAATACCCTTTATTACTGAAATTGTATATTGCAATGATTTGATCTTTAGTGGTACAAGGGTGATTATGATCGGGCTACATTTGTAATAGACCTGCCTATAATTGTTTAACTCAATATAGTTTTATTTACCATACATAGAAATTTGAGAAAATGCAAAGGCTTTTAAAGAGGATATGCCAGATGTAAATATTCCCAAAATTTGCCATTGCATTTAATTATGCTTCTTATAAAATTCATAAATCTGGGAGCACATCTGTGCCTTGATGGGCTATTTATAAGGCATGCATGATCTTTTAGAAGGTTGGTCTTGCATTTGAAATACCATATTAAATCATGATTTAGCTGATTAAAGAGCATCAAATTACAAATAAAATAATGGACTTTAGATTGTTATGTGTGTTAATTGTAAGCACCCTATTTTTTACCGCTCGGCAGTCTACACTCCGTCCAGACTTGTTTTCAAGTCATTTTGGGCATATTCCTATCGAATCCAATTCTCTAGGTCCAAATTCTGTCTTTTCATCACTTCGCGGGCCTGTCAGGCCCAAATAGAGGCAAAATAACCAAAATGCCCTTAGGGGCATTGTCCTTTCTTATTTCAATTCAAAAACTACTCACAAAACCGTTAGGGTGGCGGAAACACTCACAAAACCGTCAGAGTGGCGGAAACACTCACAAAACCGTCCGAGTGGCGGAAACACTCAAAACCCAGGCACGTCTCTTCGGAGACGGTAAGACCCCTTTCCAAACCCTCTCTCGAGACAGTTTATTCCTCGAGACGGTTCCAATCCAGGCACATCTCTTCGGAGACGGTAAGACCCCTTTCCAATCCCTCTCTCGAGATAGTTTATTCCTCGAGACGGTCCGAGTAGCAAAACTACTCACACAACCGTTAGAGTAGCGGAAATACTCACAGAGCCGTTAGAGTAGCGGAAATACTCAACCGTTAGAGTAACGAAAATACTCACAGAGCCGTTAGAGTAGCGGAAATACTCACAGAACTGTTAGAGTAGCGGAAATACTCACAAATCATCAATCCCGTCCGAGTAGCGGAAATACTCACAGAACCGTTACAGTAGCGGAAATACTCATAGAACCGTTAGAGTAGCGGAAATACTCACAGACCCGTTAGAGTAGCGAAAATACTCACAGAACCGTTAGAGTAGCGGAAATACTCACAGACCCGTTAGAGTAGCGGAAATACTCACAGAACCGTTAGAGTAGCGGAAATACTCACAGAACCGTTAGAGTAGCGGAAATACTCACAGAATCGTCCGAGTAGCGAAAATACTCACAAATCATTAACCCCGTCCGAGTAGCGAAAATACTCACAAATCATCAACCCCGTCCGAGTAGCGGAAATACTCACAAATCATTAACCCCGTCCGAGTAGCGGAAATACTCCCAAATCATCAACCCCGTCCGAGTAGCGGAAATACTCATACTGTTTGAGTGGCGGAAACACTCAAAACCTAGGTCAACACCAGTGGCTGTTAGCCCACTTCGGAGGAAAAGGACCAAACTACCCTTAGGACCTTTTGCGAGACTTTCCGGTCAAGATGACCATTTTGCCCCTAGGCATCCGAACGCCCCGGGAACCACACCGGCTCTGGTTATCAAACCGGTAATGACCCGAGAATATTTTTTATAGTATTCTCAATCTTCCTTTACCTTTCTGGATCATTCCGAGTCAGTTCCGGCCAACCCGATACAAAATGACCGTTTTGCCCCTAGAGGGCCGGTTTTCTTTTCCGACCATACCGACTTTGAGTATCAAACCGGTAATGTCCCGAGAATACTTTTTATAGTATTCTCAACCTTCCTTTACCTTTCCAGACCATTCCGAGTCAGTTCCGGCAAACCCGGTAAAAAATGACCATTTTGCCCCTAGTGGGCCGGTCTTCCTTTTTCAACCACACCGGCTTTGGGTATCAAACCGGTAATGACCCGAGAATACTTTTTATAGTGTTCTCAACCTTCCTTTACCTTTCCGGACCATTCCGAGTCAGTTCCGGTAAACCCGGTACAAAATGACCATTTTGCCCCTAGTGGGCCGGTCTTCCTTTTTCAACCACACCGGCTCTGGGTATCAAACCGGTAATGACCCAGGAATACTTTTTGTAGTGTTCTCAACCTTCCATTACCTTTTCGGACCATTCCGAGTCAGTTCCGGCAAACCCGGTGTAAAATGACCGTTTTGCCCCTAGTGGGCCGGTCTCCTTTTCCGACCACGCCGGCTCTGGGAATCCAACTGGAAACCTAAGGGAACATTCTAAATAATGTTTCCAGATCCCAAGTCTTCTTCTAGGACAGTTTGAGTCTGTCCCGGTAGTTTTCCGGTCCGGTTGACCGTTTTGCCTCTAAAGGCTCGGTCAACCTTTCTGACACATCTTATCCTCACTTTTCAAGTCAAATACCTCCAGGATACTATTTTAAGTGTTCCTGCTCCTTCCGGCCTTCCGGGTCACTCCCGGCTCCTTCAAATCATTCCCGGACTTTCCGGAGTCACTCTTAGTGAAGCCAGGCTAAAGTTTGCATGGTAGTCACTAGTACAGGCGCCCAAATCTAGTCAAAGATACGTTGCTTGCCGACCTTAATTGTTTCCTAAATGGATGGTGCCACTAGTAGTGGCGCCAAGCCAAAAAATGGCCTGGCGCCACTACTAGTGGCGCCAGTGTAAATTTTGCCCTGGCGCCACTGCAACAGGCGCCAGGCTTGTCTTCCTTCTATAAATACAAAGCCTCATTCAATGTGAAAGGGGTCTGCAAACTTAACCTAAAAATCCTATATTTCGATATACAGAGCTCGAGCACCTCCAAAACCCTAGCCTCCCTAGGTTCTCCCAAACCCTAGCCACTATA
This sequence comes from Euryodendron excelsum, assembly GCA_033060915.1. Lineage (NCBI taxonomy): Eukaryota > Viridiplantae > Streptophyta > Magnoliopsida > Ericales > Pentaphylacaceae > Euryodendron > Euryodendron excelsum. Next base: position 11,294,541 of record CM065384.1, on the reverse strand, counting down.
CACAAACCCTAGCCTCCTATACACTCATACACTCCCCCATACATTCATACACTAGCCTTCAACCACCCTTCGAAGACTTGAAGAGCTGTCATCCAAAGCTTGAATACAACTCTTGAAGATTGAAGGTGAAGATCAAGACAAAGACCGAAGACCGAAGACTGCACGGCGCGCAAAATAAACAAGAAACAAGGTAGGCTCCCTATTTAATTTTCTGCACTTCCCCCCTCTCTCTTCTCTCTCCAACCCACTTGGGTTTCCTCTATTTTAATCCCCCATCTCTTTCCCCCCCTTTCTTTGCATGCTTGAAACAAGGGGATTCCCGGTCCATGTGTAGGATTGGACTATTGGAGAGTCACCGTGTTGGGGGCTTTCTTCTAGTCTAACCAAAGACCACGTGGGTCCGGCCCCCTTGATTATGTGGTGAAGCCTTAGCCTTGTATGTTCACGACTCCCAAATTGCATTATGCATATCATAGTCTTGCATCTTCCAAAAATCGTTTTCAAAGTTGTTTTTCAAAACGTTTTTAAACTTGTTTTCAAAATTGCATCAAAATCTCTTTTTCAAAACTTGTTTTCAAAACCACAATTCTGGGGTGATTCTAGCCTTTCCATGGCTAGGGTTGCTTTAGGAAAGTGTCATATTAAAAGTGACCTTTTGGTTTATATTTTCAAACTTTATTGTTTTAAAAAACGCTTTCCTAAAGTGGTTCTAGCCTTCCTATGGTTAGAATTGCTTTAGGAAAGTGAGACGTTTTTATACTTTCCAAAACTCTCTCTCTTCAAAAATCTCTTCCTAAAAATCTCTTTTTCAACATACTTTCCTAAAACTTTCCTCTCTAAAATTGTTTTCAAAAACTTCCTTCCAAAATCTATTTTTCAAAATCTCATTTTTCAACTCCTTTCCAAAACGCTCTCTTCAAAATGCACTTTCCAAAAACACTCCCTAAAGATCTTTCTAAAAACTCTATTCCCAAAATCTTCCTTCTAGAAATTTCCTCTCTAGGATTTTCCTTCTAAAATCTTCGTTTCTAAAAACATACTTTCCAAAAAACTCCTTCTTTCCAAAAATCTGTCCAAAAACTCTCTTTCCAAACTCACTTTCCAAAAACTCCTCCCTAGGATTCCCTTCTAGAAAACCTTCGTTTCCAAAAACGCACTTTCCAAAAACTCTTTCCTTAGAGCCCAAGTCAAGCCCTAGAACCCACAATTAGGAAACCCTAATTTTCTTTCCAAGAATATGATTTTCAAACTTTGCCCCAAACCTAGGTTTCTAAAACCTCTTGTTTTCTACATCAAAACTATACATGTTTCCAAAACCTATTTTCTACTTAGAATTCTACACTTTCAAAACTAGGGTTTCTAGAATCTCCCTTTCCAAATCCATGCCAAATCCTATCTTCCCTTTAGGAAACCAACTCAAATCTCCCCGTTTAGGAAACTAGATCCCGTCCTCCGTTTTTGGAAACAAAATCAAATCTTTTCTTTTAGAAACCAAATCCGATCCCTTCCAAATCCAACTCTTTCCTAATTCAAATCCTTCCTAAACCCTAAGTTTCCAAAAACTTGAGCATAAGAATCTTTCCTAATTCAACCCTTTCCTAATTCAACCTCCTTTCCAAATCTTAACTTTCTAAATTCAAGCTTTTAAACCTTTCCTAAATTCAAACCTTTCTTAATTTCAAGATTTTCTAAAACTCTAAAACTTTCTAAAATCTCAAATCTTTCTAAAACTCTAAAACTTTCTAAATCTTAAACTTTCTAAATTTCAAATCTTTCTAAATTCTAAACTTTCCAAAACTTCGAAATCTTTCTAAATCTAAGACTTTTCTAAACTCAAAACTTTCTTAATTTAAGACTTTCTTAAGTTGAAACTTTCTTAATTCAAATATTTCCTAAATTGAAAACTTTCCTTTTTCAAACCTTTCCTAAAACGAAACTTTCCAATTTCCAAACTTTCTTAATTCAAAACTTTCCTAACTCCAAAACTTTCCAAAAATGAAACCTTCCTAATTCTAACCTTTCCTAATTTCAAAACCTTCCAAAAATGACACATTCCTAAATCGAACCTTTCTTAATTCAAACATTTCCTAAGTCCAATCTTTCTTAAACTCTTGAATCTTTCCTAAGTCTCATCTTTCCTAAGTCTAGGTTTCCTAAACCTTTATTTTTCCTAAAACCAAATCTTTCCAAAATCAATCTTTCAAAAGCAAGTCCAATCCTCTCAATTCCAATTTCCAGTCTCCTCTTCTAATTTCAAATCAAATTCAATTTCCAATTCAATCTCTTTCTTCCAAATCAATCTCTTTTCAATCGGACTCCGGTCCGAACTACGACTGACCTGATTCCCCCAAAGGGATACGTAGGTAACCTTCATAGGTGCGGTCATTATACTTTTCAAACCTTCAATTGCACCCTCATGGGTGCGGTTTCCAAAATCTTTCCAAATCTCAAATTCCAATCAGTTTTCAAAATTCCAATTTCAAAATTTCTATTTTCAAGTTCATATTTTTAAATTTTCATACTTTCCAATTTCAAATTCAATCTCTTCAAATCTATTTTCAAATCAAATCAATTTATTTTCAAATCAATTTCTATTTTCCAATTCTCTTATCTTGCACTTGCATATCATGCATCATGTTAGCTTTCAAACATTGTTTTTCAAAGTGAATAGGGTTGAACTATAGTTAGTCGAAGACTCTCATAGGTGAATCTATGGTAGATTGACATGTAGGTACCGAAAGGGCGGGTGTAAGCACCCCATTTTTGACCGCTCGGCAGTCTACACTCCGTCCAGACTTGTTTTCAAGTCATTATGGACATATTCCAATCGAATCCAATCCTCTAGTCCAAATTCCGTCTCTCCATCGCTTCGCGGGCCTGTCAGGCCCAAATAGAGGCAAAATGACCAAAATGCCCTTAGGGGCATTGTTTTTTCTTATTCCAATTTCGATCCCTCTCTCGAGACAGTTTATTCCTCGAGACGGTCCGAGTAGCAAAACTACTCACAAAACCGTCAGAGTGGCGGAAACACTCACACCGTCAGAGTGGCGGAAACACTCAAAACCCAGGCACGTCTCTTCGGAGTTGGTAAGACCCCTTTCCAATCCCTCTCTCAAGACAGTTTATTCCTCGAGACGGTTCCAATCTAGGCACGTCTCTTCGGAGTCGGTAAGACCCCTTTCCAATCCCTCTCTCGAGACAGTTTATTCCTCGAGACGGTCCGAGTAGCAAAACTACTCACAAACCCGTTAGGGTAGCGGAAGTACTCACGGAGCCATCCGAGTAGCGGAAATACTCAACCGTTAGAGTAGCGGAAATACTCACAGAACCGTTAGAGTAGCAGAAATACTCATAGAACCATTAGAGTAGCGGAAATACTCACAGAACTGTTAGAGTAGCGGAAGTACTCACAAAACCGTTGGAGTAGCGGAAATACTCACAGAACCGTTAGAGTAGCGGAAATACTCACAGAACCGTTAGAGTAGCGGAAATACTCTCAAATCGTCAATCCCGCCCGAGTAACGAAAATACTCAACCCCGTCCGAGTGGCGAAAACACTCAAAACCTAGGTCAATACCCATGTTTGTTAGCTCACTTCAGTGAAAAATGACCAAATTACCCTTTGGACCTTTTCCGGTCAAGATGACCATTTTTGCCCCTAGGCATCCGAACGCCCTAAAAACCACACCGGCTCTGGGTATCAAACCGGTAATGTCCCGAGAATACTTTTTATAGTGTTCTCGACCTTCCTTTACCTTTCCGGACCATTCCGAGTCAGTTCCGGCCAACCCGGTGCAAAATGACCGTTTTGCCCTTAGAGGGCCGGCCTCCTTCTTCAACCACACCGGCTCTGGGTATCAAACCGGTAATGTCCCAAGAATACTTTTTATAGTGTTCTCGACCTTCCTTTACCTTTCCGGACCATTCCGAGTCAGTTCTGGCCAACCCGGTGCAAAATGACCGTTTTACCCCTAGAGGGCCAGTCTCCTTCTTCAACCACACCGACTCTGGGTATCAAATCGGTAATGTCTCAAGAATACTTTTTATAGTGTTCTCGACCCTCCTTTACCTTTCCGGACCATTCCGAGTCAATTCCGGCAAACCCGGTACAAAATGACCGTTTTGCCCCTGGTGGGCCGGTTTCCATTTCCGACCACGCCGGCCCTGGGAATCAAACCGGCAACCTCTGGGAACATTCTAAATAATTTTTTCAGATCCCAAGTCTTCTTCCGGGACAATTTGAGTCTGTCCCGGCAGTTTTCCGGTCCGATTGACCGTTTTGCCCCTAAAGGCTCGGTCAACCTTTCCGACACATCCAATCCTCACTTTTCAAGTCAAATATCTCCAGGACACTATTTTAAGTGTTCCTGCTCCTTCCCGGCCTTCCGGGCCACTCCCGGCTCCTTCAAATCATTCCCGGACTTTCCGGAGTCACTCCTAGTGAAACCAGGCTAAAGTTTACATGGTAGTCACTAGTACAGGCGCCCAAATCTAGTCAAAGATACGTTGTTTGCCGACCTTAATTGTTTCCTAAATGGCTGGCGCCACTGCGCCTGGCGCCACTCCTAGTGGTGCCAGTATAAATTTTGCCCTGGCGCCACTGCAACAGGCGCCAAGCTTGTCCAACTTCTATAAATACAGAGCCTCGATCAACGTGAAAGGGGTCTGCAAACTGAACCTAGAAATCACACAATTCGATATACAGAGCTCGAGCACCTCCAAAAACCCTAGTTTCCTTAATTCTCCAAACCCTAGCCACCCTACACTAAACCTTAGCCACTATACACAAAACCCTAGCCTCTCATACACTCATACACTTCCCCATACACTCATACAATAGCATTCAACCACTCTCTGAAGACTTGAAGAGCAGCCCTCCAAAGCTTGAAGACGACCTTTGAAGACTAAAGGGTGAAGATCAAGACCGAAGACCGAAGACTGCACGGCGCGCAAAATAAACAAGAAACAAGGTAGGCTCCCTATTTAATTTTCTGCACTTTCCCCCTCTCTCTTCTCTCTCCAACCCACTTGGGTTTTCTCTATTTTAATCCCCCATCTCTTTCCCCCCCTTTCTTTACATGCTTGAAACAAGGGGATTCCCAGTCCATGTGTAGGATTGGACTATGGAAGAGTCACCGTGTCGCGGGCTTTCTTCTAGTCTAACCAAAGACCACGTGGGTCCAGCCCCCTTGATTATGTGGTGAAGCCTTAACCTTATATGTTCACGACCCCAAATTGCATTGTGCATATCATAGTCTTGCATCTTCCAAATTCGTTTTCAAAAAGTTATTTTCAAAAATCGTTTTCAAACTTGTTTTCAAAATTGCATCAAAAGCTGTTTTTCAAAAACATGTTTTCAAAATCACAATTCTAGGGTGATTCTAGCCTTTCCATGGCTAGGGTTGCTTTAGGAAAGTGTTATATTAAAAGTGGCCTTTTGGTCTATATTTTCAAACCTTGTTTTCAAAATCACTTTCTTAAAGTGGTTCTAGCCTTCTTATGGTTAGAATTGCTTTAGGAAAGTGAGATGTTTTTACACCTTCTAAAAACTCTTTCTTCAAAAATCTCTTCCTAAAAATCTCTTTTTCAACATACTTTCCTAAAACTCCCCTCTTCAAAATTGATTTCAAAAACTCCCTTTCAAAATCTCTTTTTCAAAACTCTCTTTTTCAAATCCTTTCCAAAACTTTCTTTCCTCAAAATTCATTTTCTAAAAACACTCCCTAAAAATCTTTCTAAAAACTCTCCTCCCGGAATCTTCCTTCTAGAAATTCCCCTATAGGATTTTCTTTCTAAACTCTACGTTTCCAAAAACATGCTTTCCAAAAAACTCCTCCCTAGGATTCCCTTCTAGAAAACCTTCGTTTCCAAAAACGCGTTTTCCAAAAAAAAACTCTTTCCTTAGAGCCCAAACCAAACCCTAGAACTCACAATTAGGAAACCCTAGTTTTCTTTCCAAAAACATGATTTTCAAACTTTGCCCCAAACCTAGGTTTCCAAAATCTTTTGTTTTCTATATCAAAACTATACATGTTTTCAAAACCTATTTTCCACGTCGAAACTATAATTTTCCAAACCTAGGGTTTCTAGAATCCCCCTTTCCAAATCCTTGTCAAATCCTATCTTCCCTTTAGGAAACCAAATCAAATCTCCCCGTTTAGGAAACTAGATCCTATTCTCCGTTTTTGGAAACAAAATCAAACCTTTCTCTTTTAGAAACCAAATCCAATCCCTCCTAATCACAAACCTTTCTTAATTCAATTCCTTCCTAAACCATAAGTTTCCTAAACCTAAACTTTAAAACCTTTCCTTAAGTTTCAAAATCCAACTCTTTCCTAATTCGAATCCTTCCTAAACTTCCACTTTCTTAAACCTTAAGTTTCTAAAAACTTGAACATATAAATCTTTCCTAAACTTTCAAACTTAACTTTCAAATCTTTCTTAGTTCAACCCTTTCCTAATTCTACATTTTTCCAAAATCTTTTTCAAATCTAAGTTTTCAAACCTTTCCTAAACTCAAGCCTTTCCTAATTTCAAGATTTTCTAAAACTCTAAAACTTTCTAAATCCTAAACTTTCTAAATTTCAAATCTTTCTAAAATTCTAAGCTTCCTAAATTCAAAACTTTCTAAATTTGAAACTTTCTTAAGTTGAATCTTTCTAAACCTAAAACTTTCTAAATTCTAAACTCTCTTAAACTTCAAATCTTTCCAAATCTAAGACTTTTCTAAACTCAAAACTTTCTTAATTTAAGACTTTCTTAAGTTGAAACTTTCTTAATTCAAACACTTCCTAAGTTGAAAACTTTCCTTTTTCGAACCTTTCCTAAAACGAAATTTTCTTATTTTCAAAACTTCCTTGTTTTCAAAACTTTCCAAATTCAAAACTTCCCTTTTTCAAACATTCCAAAATTCAAAATTTTCTTAATTTGAAACTTTCCAAATTCTAAACTTTTCTCAAACTAAACTTTTCTTAATTCAAAACATTTCTATATTCAATACTTTCCTATTTCAAAACTTTCTAAATTTCAAACTTTCCTAATTTCAAAACTTTCCTAAAATGAAAACTTTCCTAATTTCGAAACCTTCCAAAAATGACACTTTCCTAAATCGAACCTTTCCTAATTCAAACATTTCCTAAATCCAATCTTCTCTAATTTCCTAAACCTTCCAAGTCGAGTCAAGCTTTTCCTAAGTCTAGGTTTCCTAAACCCTCATCTTTTTCTTTTTCAAAACAAGCCCAAATCTATCTTTTCAAATCAAAGTCCAATTTTCTCAATTTCAATTTCCAATCTCCTTTTCTAATTCCAAATCGAATTCAATTTCCAATTCAATCTCCCTCTTCAAATCCACCCTTCTCTTTTCAATCGGACTCCGGTCCGAACTACGACTGACCTGATTCCCCCAAAGGAATACGTAGGTAACCTTCATAGGTGCGGTCACAATACTTTTCAAACTTTCAATTCCACCCTCATGGGTGTGGTTTTCAAAATCTTTTCAAATCTCCAATTCTAATTTCAAAATTCCTATTTTCAAATTTCTACTCTCAATTTTCAAACTTTTCAATTTCAATTCTATTTCTTCAAATCTATTTTCAAATCAAATCAATTTCTATTTTCCAATTCTCTCATCTTGCACTTGCCTATCATGCATCATATTTTTCAAACATTGTTTTTCTAAAGTGAATAGGGTTGAACTATAGTTAGTCGAAGACTCTCATAGGTAAATCTAGGGTAGATTGACATGTAGGTACCGAAAGGACGGGGTAGGGTGATAGCTTAGTGCGTCTTCCCTACACGTAACCAACCTCCGAACCTAGATCACTGATTTCAAAGACCAAAAGGAGTTATTTTTCAAAAAAAGGGCTAAATGTTTTCCAAAGGTTGCCAAACAACCTGTTTTTTTTTAAAAAAACCCTCTCTTGAGGTGGTTTTTCCCAAAATCGTTTTTCAAAAACCCTAAGTGTAATTTTCGAATTATTCTTAGTTTTTAGGTGACCTAACTCACCTTAATCAAGTTAGGTGGCGACTCCGAATCTTTTTCAAAAGCCCTTTATTCAAACCTGTTTTCAATTCAAACCTAGTCGCACTCATTCTTTTAGGAGGGTGAGTTCTAACGAGAGAGTACAGCATTTTTTCCGCTTGGGTGAGTATTCCTCGAGTGCGAAAAATCTGGGCGCGACAGCGGGGTAGGGTGATAGCTTAGTGCGTCTTTCCTACACGTAACCAACCACCGAACTTAGGATCACTGTTTTCAAAGACCAAAAAGGAGTTATTTTTCTAAAAAGGGCTAAATGTTTTCCAAAGGTTGCCAAACAACCCGTTTTCCTGAAAAACCCTCTCTCGAGGAAATATTTTCAAATCGTTTTTTCAAAAACCCTAAGTGTAGTCTTCGGATTATTCTTAGTTTTTAGGTGACCTAACTCACCTTAATTAAGTTAGGTGGCGACTCCGATCTTTTTCAAAAAGCCCTTTATTCAAGCCAATTTTTCAATTCAAACCTAGTCGCACTCATTCTTCTAGGAGGGTGAGTTCTAACGAGAGAGTACAACATTTTTCCCACTTGTGGGAGTATTCCTCGGCTGCGAAAAATCTGGGAGCGACACTAATGTAAATAGAGTTTTTGGCCAAAGTAACATATTTTTTCAAAAATATTCCCAATCTAACACTCCCTATAAATTAATTCCTAAATTGATACTCTCTTTGCCTAGTCATATGCCACAGAAATGAATTGCCATGTCATATATACAAGATTAGAAATAAAACTAAGCTCAACATTAATTCTACTGCTTTGCTCATTTGACTTTCTTTTTAAGTTATTACTTTCCTACACTGTCTTGAATTTCCTTTTTAACTCTTCTCTCTCCCTATCTTCCAATCAAAATAAAATCACCAGTCGAGCTAGTGAGCCACACTCTCAGCCAGCTTTTCTTTATCTCTCTTCCTACAACTAGATTGCACCACCATTAAACCATGTCAAAGACACCGTATCTAGTTCACAATGTTTCTAGTAAAATGGGTCCAAGACATTGTTTTGTTTCAGATTAGCTCCAATGACACAAGTACAATATAACAAATTGCATTATCTAATGTAACAAAATTCAACAATCGAATACAAACAACAATCATACGCAAAGAAACTGGAAAATGATGGAGTTGTCCATGGTCAAATTAAGATTTAGTTCTAGCTTTATTTAAAAAATAAAAACAAAGGACCCAAAACCTGGCAATCATTTTATATCATATTAAACAAACTAGCCTATCTACCCAAACTTGTTCTATGACTAAAAAAAACAAACAAATAGAACTCTTCTAACTTATCCTAGATTTTTAACTGCAAGATCGCTCTTTTGTCCTGCTACATGTGCATATTTTATGAATGTTTGTGGGGTTAGAAAATTTTTGCAAGAGAGATCTATTTAATAGTTGACAAAATTTTAAGATTACACATATTGATAGAATTAGAGCTAGTTAAGCTTCCAACTTTATTTCGCTTCTATTCTATTGCTGATATTTACAAAAGGTAAAACTCAAAAGCTACAAGAAGCTACAAGATTAGTTTTCAAACCTTAACTGGCCGGTTAAGGATGGGGAAAAGGTAGAAGTGTTTAGCTACACTGTCATAGCAACTGAGAGTTGTGGGTTTTGAAGGATAGTGGTTGCAGTAAGCTACTCCATATGGAAGCCTTGGCCTCATGGCCTGTGCATTTTTAGGTATCAGTAAATTTGGAGGACCTTTTTCCATAACTCTCAGAGAGAGAGAGAGAGAGAGAGAGAGAGAGAGAGAGAGAGAGAGAGAGAGAGAGAGAGAGAGAGAGAGAGAGTTGCTTATGTTGATTATTTCCTAATATAAAAGCACATGCGGCAAACGAAATGTTAAAATGGGAATTATTTTTTGAAAAGTGTTAGATTGGGAATAATTTTTAGAAATAAGGTTATTTTGGCAAAAAAGCTCAATGTGAATATGAAAGATTACGTGGTCCGATTAGCAGATGTAATTACACAATAACCTACATTCTGCGCGAAGGAAACCAATGCGCCGATGAACTAGCTAGAATGGGAGTGAACTAAAATGAAGGTTTAGTCATTCTAGAGGACTCTCGTCTCCAACTTACAAGTTTGCTCATAGCAGACATGGTCGGGGCTACTTTTGTAAAGCAAACATAAAAGATTATGATAGGGCAAATTTAAAATGTTTAGCAAGATTTTGAATTGTTGAATAATTCTAAATACTTGTAAGATGACAGCATCACAAGGCTAACTAGTTTCCTATGATAATAGAACAATTTATTTTGCCTGACATATGTAGCAAAAGTTTTACAGATTGGCATATGAGTAATGATACAAAAAAACCAATTTTGGAATCCATTTTCTCACTTACTAATGCAGCGGCTATTAAGACAACAAGAAAATACACTCAGATCCGTTGATTCACCACGAATACCGGATTCAGAGTCGTCCTGCAACCTATCAATTCATCACGAATGCTAAGTTCTAGGGCATCAAACACTCGTTGATTTTCGTAGAAAATACCGAATAATTGGAAAAGGTGCAAAATGCACACAAACTTCTTTAATCCTCAAAAACTGCTGAAAAGTGTCTTAACAGGACTATAAATATGCGACACGAAACCCTAGGTCCGGGACAAACCAGATTAATTAAAATAAAAAACAAAAGCCCAAAGCAAAAGAAGCCCAAAAAAACAAAACAAGCCAAAAACGACACTTAGAAGCATTTTTTCGCGATTTCCTAGGCCAAAAAATTTTGTAATTTTTTTTTTTTCTCCGGCTCGTCGATACCTTTTCAACAACATATTATAATGGCGAAACGAAGTTACGAGTCAAAAGTTACGGTCGATTGAAGTTTACCGACCACCGGCCCGGGTATATCGCCGCATCCGCGTCTCTAAGTACTCGTCAGCTATACGATCCGCATCACTTACAAGACATAACATAGTGAGATTTATATTAATAAATACACGTGGGACCTATTTACTAAGTATCTTATGAATGAGAAAATGAATTGAACAATTGGTTTGTGTAACATTTTACTTGGCATATAGCTTTAGTTGAAAATCACGCTGTGAGTCATACCCAAGAACTGATACGACCCTTTGTGTTCTTATTCAGTTTTGCAGGAGACGAGGAAAACCAAAGAAAAGATAATTGGAAGCTTAGAATGTCCCTTTCCTTCTTCCCTTCTTTCTTAAAACCCGAAAAAAGCATCCCCAACAATCCATCACAGTGTTCTTTCATTATCCTTTTTTTTTTTTTTTTTCTTTATGTTAAGTTTGGATCAAGGATTTACTAAGAGAAAATGATATGAAATTACATCGTATATTATTTGGTTATTAGACAAAGTGGAGAATAAAATAACATGAAAAAAAAAATAAGTAAGGATTCAAAATATCTCATTTTATTCTCTTTTCTCTCTACTTTTTTTTTTTTTCATAAATATCTCATTTTATTCGGATTCCAAACATAGCATTAAACTATATTACAAGACAAATAGAAAAAAATAAATAAATAAATACTAGACAAGACATTTACTTCCTTGATAGCATCTCTGCTGAATTAGTTAGTTATGTATAGGAGGGTTCTTTTTTGCAGGGGTGTAATCCATGGTCATGACTAAATCTGCTACATGTTGATTGTCCCCTTCCTTAGTTTCAAATAGATGCTCATGACTGGTTTCAATTCCGGTACGAGGATCATCGGCCCTCAAAGTCCTGGCTGTAGGAAGAAGAAGGAACAAGAAGAATAGTGAGAAAAATAGAATTCTTCTGAATTTTTTGGCACTCCATTTCAGAATTCCAGAAGAATAATCCTTGTGGAACTCGAGTAACATAGACAGGGAAAAATAATTTAACAAAATCTGAATTACCTCTGGCCACGATTGAGATGAAGCAGAACAGGAACGAAGCAATCAGAAGAACACGTCTGCATGTCACGATAGTCATGATACCACTCGATCTCCTCACGAAAATATCAGAAAAGTATTCCTCTAGTGGAATGGTTCTCTTTTCTTCTCAATAACGTTACTTAAATAGGTAGAAGAGTTGTTTGACACTTGAGACATGTGGGGCAGCATTGATCTTGCTATACTTTTTACTCGGGAATAATAAGGTTCTTAAGAGTCAAATCTGTTTTTTTTTTTTTTTTTCTCTGTAGAATAGGAAAAAGGGTGTGTCCAACAGCAAATTACAGGAAACTTTTTTTCCCCTAAAATACATGCATTTTTATAGTTAATGGTTTATAACCCTTTGTTTGGAACCTAGATTTATCAAGAGAAAAGCAAATTAAAAGAAAAATGTGAAAAAAAATATAACAAAATCTAGATCTTGCTGAATATTAATGCGGGGGTTTCTCTCGAACTTTCTTTAAGTTTTAAATAGACTTCCGCTGTGTTTGGATCAAGAACTTTGCAATAAAAAAAAAAAAAAGAAAGAATACAAAACGGCCTTGTTGGATATCCAACTTGAACTTGATGCCCTAATTGTATTTCCAGCTGTTCCCTTTCTATTTTAATAATATGTACTTCACATGAATAGATTTATCATAGAATGAAAGAAAAATCACACTTTATAGTACCATTTTTGCATGATGACGACAAAATTTTTTATTTTTATCACCATTTTGCAATGAATTTCCTTGTTTTGTTATTTCAGTACTTTGTGATATTCCTTTTACCTGATGATGTTTTTTTAGCAACTTTCTTTGCAATGTTGATCCTTGTTCTCCATCTAGCTGTAGTATGTTCAGCTTTCTATGTTCAAACGATATTTCAAAATGTAAAACAGGAAATGCGTCCATTAATAAAATGCAATGGCGTCTCCTAGCCCCATGTCATCAAAATGTTACTTACTGAAATTTGTCGAGGAAGGACACGTCCTGCTGTGTATATGGCATTGTACACAGCTAAAATTTACCTATAACACGTCTACTTTGGGATTAATATCCACTCTAAATGGGATGAAACACCCTGACTTGGTAAAAAATAATAACAAAATTAAATAAAAAAAAAAGTCATAGTAGGTAAGGGATTGAAGTAATTATGATGTGTCATTGCTAAAAAGTATATTAATGGTATTGTTAAATATGTCCAACAAGGTTGATGAAAAGGAAAAAGGAAAAAAAAAAAAAAAAAAGAGCAATATTATGGGGTTTTGTTGCTTTGACTTCTAAAAAGGAATCAGAGGGCTGAGCATATATATATATAGGATCAACAATTCTTTCACCATTCATTAGATGTCACAACCAGTTGTTACTATGGCAACGACATCTCGGCATGCCTAGCTATCTAAGTTGCAGAAAGGGACTAGATGATGATGAAGTCGATAAGAAAGGTGATGAAGAAGGCTCTCTCAGTGATAAATGAATGTATATATATATATATATGCACATGTGGGACAGCATGTGTGGATATATATATATATATATATATGAATGACTATGTAGGTCTACCTTGTCCCTCAGGAGAATTAACACCAAGACATGTTTTATTGTTAAGAAAGAAAGTAGGAGAAACCATGCATACTTGTAAGATCAACTTGACTGATGAAAGTAGTGGACAGAGCTGATTAGAAGATAATTTGGATTTGTCTCTATGAAAGATACACATTTGTAATTTATATCTTGTAGTCATGTATACTAATGCTATATATCATAAGAGAAAATATATATATATATTAAAGAACAATTCCCAATTATAGCTTCATGATTGAATCTTTTCAATTGGATTTAAACTGTTCTGCAGGTGCATTCTTTGGCAGACAACCTTGATATACCTAGCTCTTTGCAGCAATTGTAGGGTGTCTGTCTCTAACCTATGTAGCTAGCTAGATTCCCACAAAGCCCAGTCCAATTCGCATCCATCCGCATGATATCACGAGAACGTAGAAATAAAATAAGAGAGAAAGCTGATGGATTTTTCTCTTATATTTGTAGCATCATGCATTAATTATTCTTATTTTACTAGGGAAAACAAAAAACAATGTATGAGGAGTCATTTCTAGTGGGGACTTTGATGGTTCCTCTTTCCCAGCTAGCTTCCGCTCTCTCAATCATCAATAAAAGATGTCGGAGGCAGGAAGTCAGGCGGGCACCTCTGACTCTTAGTTGTACTGGCCTGCCTGGTTCAATTAATTTTATGGTATGGTATGGTATTGGAATGGTCCACTTGTCTACAAGCCGTACGCACCAGTAGCGTCACTGCCGCCACTCATGCATGGTTGCTGGATCATGAATACTACTGTTAGACAGCTAGTGGAGAGCCAATGCCCATATATATATATATATATATATAATTGCAGCAGCAGCAGCACATCTGGGCTATAGCTACAAGCTTATCTAGCATGCACATATATATATATATAGTTGCTGCCGATCATCATATGACCCGTGATCTCTGACTATATATATATCAGGAGCCTAGGGCCGCCCAGATTCTGTCTAGCCAGCCTCCTTTTTCACTCCACAAGGACCCCAACCAAGATAGATCAAACGATCTAACGCCAATCATTCATTGATGGCAGGGCAGACCTTGGGTTCAAAACATCGTGCCATTTACACAAGGTGCATGCATATGGTACATTAATCAACAAAGCATATATATATATATATAATTGTGTCCTTGGATTTATGTTTCCTGTACTGCTTGTACTAAATTAACCATGAGTTTAATTCAATGACAATCATACGCAAACTCAAAGCTTAATTAGAAAACTAAATGATTGATAAAAATAAAATAAAATAAAAATGAAAATGAAAATTACCTCGACCGATTCCAAAAAAATGATCAACTCTTTTAAGTTTGTTAACCCTTGTTTGGTCGACTAAGTCACATGAGGGTATCTGCCAAACGATTCACAATTACAGGCCATATTCATTGGAGTGTCCCGAGTGCTATACTTCTCGATCTGCCCCCTTAGCCTATTACTGTAACTTCCTTTTTGCACTAAGAAGCAAAAGCTTCACATGAGACTACACTTTGCTTATCAAAACAATTTAAAGAATAATACAATAGAAAACAAAAATAAACGAGCAATTGAGGCATGAGGCTTCTATTACTGCAGATCAGAAAGGATCGAATGTACATAACTTCAGCCTATTGAACACAATATAGCATGAGGCTTCTGTTACTGCAGATCAGAAAGGATCGAATGTACGTAACTTCAGCCTATTAAACACAATATAGAGAGAAAAAGAAAACAAAGTAGCAAAGATATACAGTTTGTGGTGTGATAGGCTCCTATTTATAGGTATTCTAGGGAGGTGATACTCAATTATAGAATCCACTGAAGAATCTCGCATGGTAAAAGAAATTCTCCAACTTTACTATATAGCCCCTCTATGTTAGAAAAAGTCCATTAGAGTATCCTGATTGTTTAGTGAACAATTTTGTTTAACTGCCTAACAAAATAGAAAAAATACACACTACAAAGTAGTAACGTCATTTTGTTGGCATAGTATATGAGCTAATAAAACATACTCACATTAGTATATTAAAAAAAAATCAGCAAGAATGTCACCGTAGTGTAAAATAATCTAAAAGAAATTGATTTAAAGTGACTTGATTAAAGATTCCCTTATTTGGCGTGATTTCGTTCACGAATAATACGATGTTAATAAAATAATGCGGTATCACTATTTTACGTACTCGACATTTTCTCAACAAAATAAGTTGGCTCTACGTAAGCTTGGCTCAAGCCTCCGTCTTGTCATACGTCCTGTCATTTTTTAAAGACTCTCTCAAATTTGCTTGTAAGTATGGCAAGTTCCATCATCTTTCCATTTGGTCTTGCCATTATTTATTAACTCTCTGGAATCCACTCTTTGTATGGCAAATGCAATCATCTTGCCATTTGATCTTGCCATTGTTTGACAACTCATTGGAACCCTATGTAACTAACATGGAAAATGCCATTCCATAATCAGCTAGTGCCATCTGTGTTGTTTCACCAGGAATCAATCTCTGAGCTCTGAAAACTTTATGTAATGAGTATGTCTTTTTCCATCAAACCTACTGTGACCTAACACATGTTTGAAACACAAATCACCATTATAAAAAAAATTAAAAAAAAACCTTAAAATCTCTCCCTTAGTGATTTTGTGACAAAACTAAGAAAATGATCTACCCCTTGCACATAAAGCACTCAAACTCATCATTACAAACCCAACCCATTACATTTAACACTCATCGCTAAAAAATAATCCTTTGAGGAAGTTGTTCAATCTGCACACTTCAAGAATACACAATCTTCTAAAAAGCAAGTGATATATATCATTTATAACCAAAAGAAAGATAATTGAGACTCCTCCTCAATTCAATAATTACATAAGCAAATTATCCAGAGATGACAAATAACATACATTCATATTCATTGAAGTTCATTCACTAACCAATAGGGATATAGCAACATAGATTCATCAATAACATTTTCATACTTCTCTCCCTGTTTGACACAAAATATTAAACACGAATTAATAAACAATTTGAGGCTTAAACAGAATAAAGAACTATAAGAGCTATAAGCCTAAACTGTCTATGAACAAAGAACCAGAGGACGTACCTTCAACATGCTTTATACTTTGTCTAATGACATCATATTCTCAAGTGAATTATATTAAGCCATTAATCTCACAAGAAACCCATGGATCATGACTTGGAGTATGTATACTATGATAAAACAATTCAATCTCAACACTCGAAACAAGATGAACAATTTCATGTGAGTGTGAGAGTGTGTGAGTGAATATCAATTTAGATATAAAATATTATTCAAATCCTAGTTGTAATCTATGATGCTACATCACATTTGAATTTTGAAGATTTTCAAAAGCTAAAATCAAATCTACTGTTAGCCTGAACACGAAACTTCTTCTTAAAGAGCACTTGCTCCCCTTCCCCACTATGATACCATAAAACTTCAAGGGTTAATTCCTCTTCCAGAAATTTTTGTGTTACAGTCATATAGCGGCTTTCACACTATTTGACTATGATAACCCTAACTACAAACTGAATATTTTTTGAATATATATGATTTTTTTTTATAACTGGTAAAGGCTTTCACACGCAATCATAGGAAGTCATTTCCTCATGTAAGAGTTTCATGTATTGATACTCATTTAACGAGAGGGTTCAATAATTTTGAGACATTTCAATACTTGGTCAATCTAGAACATGAGCATCATCAAATTCAAGAAAGATATCTAGAAATATTTGATTACATATGCAGACAAATAACTTGTCAAATTCAAAATGATATGTATATAAGTTTCACACTTAGAAGGAAATATATCACTTATTCATATATGAGGTTGAAAAAACTCTATCATATGTACATACCTAGTCTTAAGCTACAAGACTCAAGTGTGAAAAAACGTCTTTCAAGTTCTGCATGAGCAACATAATGACAAAAACAATGCTAAAGCACAAAAAAAAAAAAAAGAAAAAAAAGAAAGAACTCCTTTTGATATTTTTAAATGATTTTTCAAGAAGGCAAAATCATTTTGGCATTTTTGAAAAAAAAAAAAAAACAACAAAACTACATAACTCTAAACAAAGGATATACAAGAAGAGCATTCTAGGTTATGAAGAACTAAAAACTAATCCATATGACAGACCCTTACAAATCTCCCAAAAGCATCTAGAGGTTTTGTGAGCAAGTTAACTTTTCTCACCCAAACAACCCTTATCATGGGTTTAACTTTGGTTGTTGGCTATTTTGGTGCTCTACTAGGTATGTCCTTGGCGTTGTGATTCATTTGATACTGTTTTCTAGTTGATTGAACCCTGTTGGCCCAAGAGGGCAACCCAAGAGGGGAGGTAAATTGGGTTTTATAGAATTTATATCAAATAATGTAGTTAAAAACAGTTTATGTATTTCAACAATAATTAATTTAAGTATAAATCAATCAAGCAAATAATGGAACACAATGCAAGCAAGTATACTAAGCAAAATGAGCAAAATAGAGCAAGAAAAGAAGAGCACCAGATTTATAAAGGTTCGGCCAACCTTGCCTACGTCCTCTCTTCTTCGATCTTTTCGAAGGTATTCCACTATGTAAAGTCCCTTACACAGCTGCTAGTTTTACTACAAGTGCCCAGCTTACTCTTACAAAAGTTCTTCTCCAAGCTCTCACAACCCAAAAGATTTTGTCCAATCTTCTCTCAAACTTACAAGTGATTTTGTCTAAGCTTTATTCAAACTTACAAGTGTTTTTATCTAAGAACACTCAAACTCACAGGTTTACAAACTCACCCAAGTGAAATGAATAAAGGTTTTACAGATAATAACTCTCCTAAGAGTGGATGAACAAGAATAGCTCAATATATAACCTTAATCACTCAGCAAAAAGATGTAGCAGTTGGAGCACAGCAAATTTCAGCTTCAAGATGTTGATTCAGTAGGTATAATCACTCTATGTTATGTTTAGAAGCTGTAGAGATCTTGTATTTATAGCCATGGATTGATTCTAGCCGTTGTTAGTGGATAGGAGGCCATTTGATATGAAAACGGCGGAGTCTAACGTTCAAAAATAAAGCAGTTGTTGTAAATGAGTCGACTCTTTTTAAGCGGGGGTCGACTCTTTTTATGTTTCAGCAGATTTTTCAAGGCTCTGCCCAAATGAGTCGACTCTTTTAGAGTGAGGGGTAGACTCTTTTGATCTTGATCAGAATTTTTAGCCTCTGTTTGAATGAGTCAACTCTTTTACTTAAAGGGTCGACTCTTTTTAGGAAAATCCTTAACTTTTGCAATATTTCTTCAATCTTCTTCAATCTTCTTCAATATCTTCAAACTCTTTAAGGATCACCCAACTAAGCTTTTTAAGGCTTGAAAACACTTCTTCAAGGCTTGATGACTTCAAGAACATCTTCAATCCTTCAATATGAAATCAACTCCATTTTGATTACTTGTAGAGCTCTTCAATCACCATGACTTCATCCATTTATCCAAGTCTTCTTCAAGATCTTCAAGAGAGCTTCCAAGACTCATTTCAATTGTTCTTTGAGAACTCTTCAACATATATGGCTTCTTTTTTTCAATCAAGACTTTGAACATTTTCAATCTTCTTCCTTGACATCCATCATCTTGAAATATCTTCATTCTTTATAAGATCACCAATGATGAATATGTCATTCCTTCATGCTTATCAATCTTCAATCCAAGATTTTCATCATCTTGAAATTCCTTCATTCTCTCATAAGATTAGCTTTGCTGAATATGTTTTTTCATCATGCTTATCAACCTTCATTCTAATATTTGCATCACAAGTTCTCCATTGTGATAAGTTTTAAGTCATGATAGAAATCTAATAATTAATCTGCACACTTAAGTAGAATTATTAGATCATTAAACCAAGTTTTGTTATCATCAAAATCAAGGCATTGAGTCAACAATCTCCCCCTTTTTAATAATGACAAAACTTTAAAAATATATGCAATTTAAGCTCAATATCAATAAAGCATAAGGATAAAGAAAATTAAGAATTTAAAGTACTATGCTTCTTGTAGGGAATTTATACATAATATTTCTTTCCTTTTTCATATATTTTTCATGAAGTATTTCTTCCCCCTTTTTGTCAATTAGTCAAAAAGGACTAGCAAAAAATAGAATGTAAATGTAGAGTAGAAAACATTCATGCATATTTCAAATTTTCTCCTTAATAAAAAAAATTTCTCCCCCTATCATGTCATCAAATATTTCTCCCCTATTGTCATATTGATTTGCTCTCTCTTAACAAAGGATTTTTAATATGCTCAAAATCTAATAAACTTAATAATGTGCAATATCAGAAAAATGTAGAGAAGATGAAAGTTGCATACCAGGCATTTGCTCCCCCTTCCTTTTGTACTTTGTGCTTTAGATTATTTTTCAGATACAATCAAATCAGTCAACAAAACTTGGAGATTCAGAACATGTAAGCACTTAGAAATTCAGAATATTCATGCATTTGCTCCCCCCTTTCTTACCAAACATATGCTCCAAATTAGGTTTCACATTTAAGGTAAGGCAGATTCGAACTTAAATGTTCAGGGCATGTAGGCATCTAGAAATGCAGAATATACTGTATTCATTGCATTTGATGCTTCTTTAGAATATTCATGCTTCATTTTTCTTCTTTTTCATCAAACCAATGCTCCCCCTTTCTTTTGCAATTGATGCTTCATTGCAATATAACTCGATGCCGAGCATTTAGTACTAGATAATGAAATATACTCATTAATATACTGTTTTCTCCCCCTTTTTGGCTTTTTGAGAATATCTCTCCCTCTTTTTGTCAAATCATAAAAAAAAGAAATAGATGGAGAATATAAACAGGTACAATAAGTAGAATAAAATTATTGTTATGAAAAAGACAATGATCAAATTAGTGAAAGCATTCACTTCATGCAACAGTCACAAGGAAATTAGCAATGATAAACAAGGAGATTCAAAACACATCATTTTTATAATTATTTATAGATAAGAAGTGTTGAGAAATTTTGACAAAGAGAATCATCCACAAAACATTACATATTTCTGAGAGAATGACATGCCACTCTATTTAAAGTAAATATTCAAAAACTGAAAATATGAAATGTAGAGGCAGAGGTCTTCATTTTCCTTTGGGAGATGGAGTTTTATAGTTGTAGATCAGTTTGAAGCTAATGGGTCGACTCTTGGCTTAAAAGGGTTGACTCATTTTTGTGAGGAAGACTTTCTTTAGCTTTCTATTCAAATGAGTCGACTCTTTTGACAAGAGGAGTTGACTCTTTTCAATAGAGGACTTCTAGAGGTAATTCCAGAATCTAGGGGTCAACTCATTTAAGACATGAGTCGACTCTTTTCCTTCAGAAATGCAGAGATGTATTTTTAAAAGCTATAAAATGCATTAAACAAGTTTATAATCTGTTTATATGCATTATCAAACACATATAAACATCTAAGCATTCAAGATAAAGGATTGCTCATCCCCAATTCTCTTCTAATCATACAAAATCTATCTTCATTTAAAGGTTTTTTGAAGATATCAGCAAGTTGATGTTCGGTACTCACAAAATCAAGCAAGATATCACCTTTTTGCACATGATCACATACAAAAATAATGTATAATCTCAATATGCTATGTACGAGAGTGTTGGATAGGATTTTTGGTTAGATTGATGGCACTTGTGTTATCACATCTAATTGGAATATGTTCAAATGTTAAACCAAAATCCTCCAGTTGATGTTTTATCCAAAGAATTTGTACACAACAATTTCCAGCTGCAATATACTCAGCCTCAGTTGTGGAAAGGGTAACTGAACTTTGTTTCTTGCTAAACCAAGTAACAAGCATATTTTCAAGAAATTGACAAGAGCCACTAGTGCTCTTTCTATCAACCTTACTACCAGCATAATCAACGTCTGAATAACAATTAAGTTCAAAGATGTGTCTCTAGGATACCACAATCCAAGATTAGGTGTGTGCTTAAGGTATCTAAATATTTGTTTAATAGCAACAACATGTGATTCCTTAATATTAGATTGAAAATGAGCACACAAGCATACACCAAATATAATATCAGGCCTACTAGCAGTCAAGTAAAGCAACGAGCCTATCATACTTCTATATAACTTAGTATCTACCGAAATATCTTTCTCATCACTGTCAAGCTTTGTTAAAGTATTCATAGGGGTGCTCAATGGTTTTGCATTTTTCAGCCCAAACTTCTTGAGTAGATCTTTCATGTATTTAGCTTGGTTAATGAAGATTCCTTCATTTAATTGTTTGATTTGAAGTCAAAGGAAGTAATTGAGCTCACCCATCATGCTCGTCTCAAACTCATTTTGCATATACTTAGCAAATTCCATGCAAAGCTTTTCATTAGTAGAGCCAAATATAATGTCATCAACATAAATTTGCACAAGTAACATATCATGATCTTTAACCTTTATAAAGAGAGTTGTATCAACTTTTCCCTTTGTAAAATCATTTTCTGTAAAAAATTTGCTTAGCTTTTCATACCAGGCCCTTAGGGCATGCTTTAAACCATATAAGGCTTTAGTAAGTTTGAAAACATGATTTGGAAATAAAAGGTTTTCAAAGCTAGGTGGTTGTTCAACATACACCTCTTTAGATATAAAACATTCAAAAAGGCACTTTCCACATCCATTTGATAAAGTTTAAAATTTTTGAAGCATGAAAATACAAGCAACATTCTAAGAGCTTCTAATCTAGCTACAGGTGCAAACGTTTCATCAAAATCAATTTCCTCTTATTGACTATAGCCTTGAGCTACAAGTCTTACTTTGTTTCTAACAACAATTCCAGATTCATCCATCTTGTTTCTAAATACCCATTTGGTTCCAATTACAGGATGATTTTTAGGCCTAGGAACAAAATTCCATACCTCATTCCTTTCAAATTGATTTAACTCTTCTTGCATGGCCATAATCCATAATTCATCATTTTTAGCATCTTGAAAATATTTTGGTTATATTTGTGAAAGAAAAGCAAGATGATTACATACATTTCTAAGAGATGATCTTGTTCTTACCCCTTGTGATGAATCACCTAGAATTTGCTCTGTTAGATGGTTATGGATAAACTTCCATTCCTTTGGCAGTCCATCATTTTCATCTTGTTGGCTTGAAGAAATATCTTGGTTTCCTTTCTCTTATGGTGGAGCTTTACTTTGAGTTGGATTGATATTCAGCTTGTCCATGCTTTCCTCCACATCATCTACATCATCACTTATAACCTTTCTAAACAAAGAGATTAGTTCATCAAAGGAAATATGAATTGATTCTTCAACAACTAAGGTTTTCTTATTGTAAACTCTATAGGCCTTGCTATGTGAGGAATATCCTAGAAAGACAACTTCATCAGATTTTGCATCAAATTTACTAAGGTTGTCCTTATTGTTATTCAACACAAAACATTTGCATCCAAAAGCTCTAAAGTATGAAACATTTGGTTTCTTGTTTTTTCAAAGCTCATATGGGGTCTTATTTAAAATTTTTCTTATCAAAACTCTATTTAAAACATAACAAACTGTGTTCATAGCTTCAGCCCAAAAATATTTTGGCAAATTATTTTCACAAAGCATTGTTCTCCCCATTTCTTCTAAAGTCCTGTTTTTCCTTTCAACAACTTCATTTTATTGAGGAGTTTTAGGTGCTGAAAAATTACGTTCAAAACCATTTTCATCACAATATATTTCAAAAGGTTTGTAATCAAACTCACCACCATGGTCAGTCCTAATTGCTGTGATTGTAAATCCCTTTTCGTTTTGAACCTTTTTACAAAACTTAATGAAGAAACTAATTATTTCATCTTTGTGAGCTAGAAAGAATATTCATGTAAATCTTGAGTAATCATCAACAATGACAAGAGCATATTGTTTACCAGCTAAACTTAAAGTTCTAGTTGGTCCAAACAGATCCATATGTAATAGTTGTAGTGGCCTAGAGGTAGAGAGCATGTTTGTGGATTTAAAAGAAACTCTGGTTTGTTTTTCCATTTGACATGTATCACAAGCTTTGTCTTTTTCAAATTTGAGTTTGAGAAGACCATTTACTAACTCATTTTTTGAAATTTTTGAAAGAATGCTCATACTAATATGACCAAGCCTTCTATGCCACAACCAACGATCCTCATTGTTCACAGCGGCAAAGCATTTGATTTTACAAGAAGATAATTCATTTAAATTGAAAGTGTAAATATTGCCTTGTCTATGACCAGTCAATATGATCTTGTTATCATTTATATTTACTACATCACATTTAGATGATTCAAACACTACTTTGCAACCTTTATCACACAATTGACTAATGCTCAACAGGTTGTGCTTAAGACTTTTATCAAGTAAAACATTCTCAATAGAGGTTGAAGAATTTTTACCAATACTACCTATACCGATGATTTTACCTTTGCTATTATCTCCAAAAATAACCAATCCTCCATCCTTTGGTGTGAGAGAAGTTAATTGAGTTTTATCTCCAGACATATGTCTTGAATAGCCACTATCCAAGTACCATTGATCCTTTTTGGAATTAGCTTGAAGACATATATACAAAACAAGCAATTCAACTTTTGACCTTCGGTACCCAAATCATCTTGGGTCCAGTGGGGTTAGTCTTCAATGTTTCTTTTGGAACCCTAGCTTTCTTAACAGCATGAGATTTTTGTATAAGGAAACATTGATTTGCAAAGTGACCTCTCTTATGACAATAGAAACATGTGATTGTAGCTTTTGAAACCTTTTTATGTTTAAAAGCATTGTAACCTATTCCAGCCTTGTCAAGAGAGCAATTTCATTTCCTAAGCATAGTATCAAGTTTTTCTCTTCTAGCAACACATTTAGAAAAAGATTTTACTAAATCAGTGACTTTTTCTTTCATAACAGAGTTTTCCTCTTTCAAAATCTCATTTTCATTTTGTAACTCTTCACTTTCTTCTGTGAGAGTGGATACCATCTTCTTGAAAAGATTGTTTTTGATGCCTAGCTTTTTAAATTTAACAATCAAATCATTGAAAGCATTTTGTAATTCATTAAATGAAAAATCAGAATTGGTTACCTCTATTTTTTCTTCATGTGCCATAAGACATCGGTTAGCCATTTCATGAATTTCAGATTCATATGAGCTTGAATCTTCACTTTCACTCCATGTTACAGCTAGAGCCTTCTTCCATCTTTCTTTCTTTTCTTTCTTTTTTAGCTGAGGACACTCAATTTTCATGTGTCTTGGCTTTTTGCATTCGTAGTATATGATGGTTGAATCCTTGTTATTTGATTCACCCTTTTCTTCAAACTTCTTTCCTTCTTTCCACCTTCTTTTCTTGAATCTCTTGAATTTTCTTGTGATGAGGGCAAGATCTTCCTCATCTTCTTCTTCACTTCCAGATTCATTTTCTGATGTGGTGGACTTGAATTCAACTGACTTCTTTCTCTTGTCCTCTTCTTCTTGAGCATTCTGTTTTCAGGTGAGAGAGCCAAGAAGTTCTTCAAGAGGTAGAGTGTTGAGGTCTTTAGCTTCTTAGATGGCTGTCACTTTTGCTTCCCATGTCTTTGGTAGTGATCTTAGGATTTTTCTCACCTGCTCACTATTAGGATATATTTTTCTAAGAGACTTTAAGCCATTAACAATGTCAGTGAATCTAGTGAACATTTCAGTTATGGACTCATCAGATTTCATTCTAAACAATTCATAATTATGCACAAGAATGTTAATCTTGGACTCCTTGACCTGATTGGTCCCTTCATGAGTCACTTCAAGTCTGTCCCAAATTTTTTTGGCAAATTCACAAGTAGAAATTCTATTGAACTCATTTGGGTCTAATGCATAATAAAGAATGTTCATAGCTTTAGCATTAGCTTGCATAAGCTTCAAGTCATTCTCATCCCATTCATTTTCAGGTTTAGGAATAACTTTCCTTTCAATAAACCTGTTAGGAATCTTAGGACCATTAACGATAATCCTTCATAATTCATGCTCAACAGATTAAATATAAATTCTCATTCTATTCTTCCAATAGTTATAGTTTGTTCCATTAAACATAGGAGGTCTATTGGTGGATTGACCCTCACGGAAAGAGCTTCCAAACATGGTTGCAATGGATCAACTCTAAGTATGTTAAGCCTTTAAACTAGAGCACAAGCTCTAATACTACTTGTTGGCCCAAGAAGACAACTCAAGAGGGGGGTTGAATTGGGTTTTATAGAATTTATATCAAATAATGTAGCTGAAAACAGTTTATGTATTTCGACAATAATTAATCTAAGTATAAATCAATCAAGAAAATAATGGAACACAATGCAAGCAAGTATATTAAGCAAAATAAGCAAAACAGAGCAAGAAAAGAAGAGCACCAGATTTATAAAGGTTCGGCCAACCTTACCTACGTCCTCTCTTCTTCGATCCTTTCGAAAGTATTCCACTATGTAAAGTCCCTTACACAGTTGCTAGTTTTGCTACAAGTGTCCATCTCACTCTTACAAGAGCTCTTCCCCAAGCTCTCACAACCCAAAAGATTTTGTCCAAACTTCTCTCAAAATTACAAGTGATTTTGTCCAAGCTTCATTCAAACTTACAATTGTTTTTACCCAAAAACACTCAAACTCACAGGTTTACAAACCCACCCAAGTGAAATGAATAAAGGTTTTACAGATAATAACTCTCCTAAAGAGTGGATGAACAAGAATGGCTCAATAGATAACCTTAATCACTCAGTAAAAAGATGTAGCAGTTGGAGCACAGCAAATTTCAGCTTCAAGATGTTGATTCAGCAGGTATAATTACTCTATGTTATGTTTAGAAGTTGTAGGGATCTTGTATTAATAGCCATGGATTGATTCTAGCCGTTGGTAGTGGATAGGAGACCATTTGATATGAAAACGACAGAGTCTAACGTTCAAAAATAAAGCCATTGCTGTAAATGAGTCGACTCTTTTTAAGCGAGGGTCGACTCTTTTTATGTTTCAGCAGATTTTTCAAGGCTCTGCCTAAATGAGTCGACTCTTTTTCTCCAGGGGTCGACTCTTTTTGTCTGAGACTGCAAAATCAACTCTCTGTTGGAATGAGTTGACTCTTTTAGAGTGAGGGGTCGACTCGTTTTATCTCTATCAGAATTTTTAGCCTCTGTTTGAATGAGTCGACTCTTTTTCTTGAGAAGTCAACTCTTTTTAGGAAAATCCTTAACTTTTGCAATATTTCTTCAATCTTCTTCAATATCTTCAAGCTCTTTAAGGATCATCCAACTAAGCTTTTTAAGGCTTGAAAACACTTCTTCAAGGCTTGATGACTTCAAGAACATCTTCAATCCTTCAATATGAAATCAACTCCATTTTGATTACTTGTAGAGCTCTTCAATCACCATGACTTCATCCATTTATCCAAGTCTTCTTCAAGATCTTCAAGAAAGCTTCCAAGACTCATTTCAACTGTTCTTTGAGAACTCTTCAACATATATGGCTTCTTTTTTTCAATCAAGACTTTGAACATTTTCAATCTTCTTCCTTGACATCCATTATCTTGAAATATCTTCATTCTTTATAAGATCACCGATGATGAATATGTCATTCCTTCATGCTTATCAATCTTCAATCCAAGATTTTCATCATTTTGAAACTCCTTCATTCCCTTATAAGATTAGTTTTGCTGAATATGTTTTCTCATCATGCTTATCAACCTTCATTCTAATATTTGCATCACAAGTTCTCCATTGTGATAAGTTTCAAGTCATGATAGAAATCTAATAATTAATCTGCACACTTAAGTAGAATTATTAGATCATTAAACTAAGTTTTGTTATCATCAAAATCAAGGCATTAAGACAGCAAACCCGTCCAGGCTGAGACAATACATCAAACCTATTATAATAATATTTATTTTGATGCCAAGGTTGGTATGGTTTCCTAACTCTTGTATTAACATAATCCATTGGAAGACCATACAATTTATGACATTGAGGTTTGACATATCCTCTAATCTCACAATAATGACACACAAGTAGAGATGGCTATGGGCCCACAAGCTCGATAGGCTCGCCCAAGCCCGCCTATAAATCATAAGGCTTAGGAATTTTTTTAGGCCCGATTAGTTTAATGAACAAGCTTGGGAATTGTCTTTGAAGCCTAGCCCAACTCAGCCAAGCCCGGCCCAAAATATATAAAAAATAATATATTTATATATTTTAATATTATATATATATATGTATATGTAATTAAATTTTATGCTATTCAATATTATTTATAAAGAAAAAAATTTTATATTAAACAAATTTTATGTTAAATGGGCAACTTGGACAAGCTTGGGAATGCAATTTTCTTAATTGGGTGGGCTTGAGATTGGTTTTGGACCAGATGAAAATTTTTATTTGTGTAGGCCCCGCTTGTGCCCGGCCTGGCTGGCCCAATGCCCACCCTAACACACAGGTACAAGTCGTGTAGTATGTGTAGGTTGTGTGGACTTACGGTTACTAAAATGATTAAATGTCTTAAACGAAGCAAACCTGTTCTGGACTTTTACCTTTCACTTTTGCTCACGCTTGAGCTGGAACAACTTTCTTTTATGGCACTTGAGTTGGAATAGCTTTCTTTTCAAATCCAATCCCAGTATTGTCGCCAAAAGGCTTTTGCAAGTCAATCATTTTGTGAAGTCTTTCTGAACTTGCATTCATCTTCTTCACTTTTTCATTAGTAGTAGCCAATTTAGATTCAAGAGATACAATTTTCAATTCAAGATCCCTTTTTTTTTAATTCTAAACAGGCATTTAAATATTTTTTAAGTTCAACATTCTTTTCATTCAACAGAACTTTATGAGTGTTTAAATCATTTATCATAGTCACATACTCTAGAATCTTAAGTTTAAGAACATCTATTTCTTTTTTCTAGAGTACGAAATTCGATAGTGACATCAAATTTATATTTCTTCAATTTCAAGCATTCATCATATAATTTAGAGCAAGCATATTGAAATTCTTCATCTTCTCCATTCATGTCACTATAACTCTCAAAGGTGGAGTCACTTAATTTCACTTTATCAGAACATCCAACCTCCTTGGTTGATTCTTCTACCATGTTATTCACATTACTCAAAGTAGAAATAGTAAAAGCAGTGTAATTACCATGATCATCATCACCTCAGACTTTTTAGAGTCATCAAATTCACTGCTATCATCCCTAATAGTAAGGACCATTTGTCCTTTTCTTTTCTTTTAATTTGGACACTTAAAGGCAATGTGACTAAACCCATGGCATTCATCATACTGAATACCTTGATTTGATTCTTATGACCTTTCTTATTGAACTTATTTCCAATTCTCAATTTATCACCTCCATTGTTCTTGTTATTAAATGAGGTGTTTCCTTTCCCTTCATATAGTTTAGAAATTTCTTGAACTTCTTCACTGTAAGGTCTATCTCATCTAGGTCAAAATCTATTTCATGGCCACTACCTTTAATTACGTCTTCTTGAGTATATTTGAAAGCTATACATTTACTCTTCTTAGGTTGACGTAGATTTATTTCAAAGGTTTGTATATAGCCAACAAGCTCTTGGACTAAAATGTAGTCTGCATTCTTACTCTTCTATAGTTATGACCTTTGCTCAAAATCTCTCAAGTAGAAATCTTAAAATTTTTTGGACAATTCTATTGTCAAGAATTCTCTCACTAAGATTAAAGCTAGTATCGACCATATTGCTCAGTTTGGCATATAATTCATCAAATGTTTTATTGTCCTCCATTATTAGTGTTTCAAACAATGTGGTTAACCTTTGAAGCTTTGAGAGCTTTACACTTGGGGTACCTTCATGGGTGAGTTGAAGTATATCCCATACCTCTTTAGCGTGCTTACAGTTAGAGATTCTACGAAACTCATTTGGAGTAAGAGCATTGTGAATGGCATTAAGGGCCTTGCTATTCCAATTGGATTTAACATAATCCGTAGAATTCTATTGTTTAATGGGTTTGGGTGTAGTGACAGTAGCTATCGTGACAATGGGTGCATTATATGCATGAACAACACATAACCAGTCTCTCTCATTAATAGACTTGATAAAAGCTCGCATTCAATTTTTCTAGTAGAGATAATTAGCCCCTTCAAGGAAGAGTGGTCTAACGGTAGATAAATCCTCCTTAGCCAAATCCATAGGAAAGTAGGTCAAGATTGCACTCTAAACAGATGAGTGACCCGCTCTAATACCAAGTGAAATAGCCTAATTTCCTAGATTAATTAAACTAGAGGGTGAATATCTAGTAACCGGCTAACAACTCTAAAAATATCTTCGCTCTATTATGCATGCAATCCAATCATACGTAATAAAACATAAAGAATAATAAACAAGGAGACAAGATATTTTTTTATGGAAGCCCAATGCGAAAAAAAACCATGAGGACCAACTCTTTTCGTCCAGTGTGCCAAGCACTATAATGAATAGTAGACACAAGTTTCACTTATAATATTACACTGAACTTCACAGATATCATTTGAATCGCCACAAACTACGGTTTAAGTTAACTTGCTCAACTCCTTGATTTTTTGTTACCCAGTCACTGGACTCTAGCATTGAATCATTATGATGCTATCTGTCTTTAATACTGAATTACTACGATGCTATATGTCACCTTCGGAATCTACAAAGACAATCTTCTCTCAATGTTCTTCAACGGTGAAACAATCTATTTTCTCTGTAGAATAGTTAGAAAGTTGATATCCACCAACATGCCTCTCTCTTGTTTTTTACAGCACATCAAATTCTATATTTTTTTATAGGTATTATCTCTAACTGTCGACTCTTTTATTTGCACATAATATGTCTAGAAACATACTTAAGTCATATAAGAAAGATCTGGTCAAGAGTCCCAACAATCACAATCTTCCCATATAGATCGTTTAAAAGTTGATCGTATGCCAAGTGCCATGTTGAAATTGGCTTGAGCCAACCTGTAGCATAGGCTTGGCTCATGCCTTCATCTTGCCATACATTCTGCCATCTTTTGAAGACTTTCTAGAATCTACTTGTGAGTATGGAAAGTTTCATCATCTTGCCATTTGGTCTTGCTACTATTTATCAATTCCTTAGAATCCACTCTTTGTATGGCAAATGCCGTCATCTTGCCATTTGATCTTGCCATTAATTGACAACTCACTAGAATCCATTGTAGCCAACATGGCAAGTGTCATTTCATAGTCGGCTAGTGTCATCTATGTCGTTTTACTAAGAATTAATCTCTAAGTTCTGAAAACCTTATGTAATGAGTCTATCTTCTTCATCAAACCTAATATGACCTAACACATATTTGAAACACAAACCACCATTATAAAAAATAAAAATAAAAAAACCATACAAATATTGTCAAAGAGTATACAGTTCTCTATCACTCAAAGTTTTGGTATTTTCTATTTATTTTTAAAAATCTTTGACATACCATGTTATAGAGTTTACCTAGTGCATTAATTCTACAAACTCATTTTGTTATTAGTATTTTTAACCTTTTAATTCCAAAAACATTTTTGGAACATTTTTTAATTATTATAATTTTTAAATCATTTGTATAAAATCATAAGGTTAAAACTGTCAAGTATTATTGAGTTTCTGCAAATGTTTACAATGAGTCTCCTCAAACAATAATTTCACTTTTTGTACAAAATGTTAGGCGGCGCACTTATATATATTAGATTCATGTCAAGAGCTTCACAATCATTGCAATTAAACACCTTTCGTCCATAGTAATGTACATCTAAGCAAATATATTTGATGTTTATTTTTAATACTAGTCTCGAGTAATTTGGTGCAAAAGTTATCATATTTTTTAGGAGTAATTACACTTTATCGCTTTATGATTTGAGACAAAGTTAGATGACCCTCTTATAATTTAAAAATGAACATATGACCCTCTTGTAATTTAAACTTATATACAAAATAGATGAAAACTGTTAGATTTAACTTAAATTACGTTATAAGACTATTTTTGTTATTTTATCTCTTCAAACTAAAATATCAAAAAGATGATTTGACCACTTTATACCAAAATAAAGATTTATCTATCAAAATTTTTTTTTTTGTTATTTCAAAAAATCGTCTTTTTGATATTCTAATTTAGAGAAATAAAATAATAAAAATACCTGTACGATAGAATCTTCATTAAATTTAACGATTTCTATTTATTTTATAAATAAGTCTAAATCAGAAAGGATCATGTGTTTACTTTTAAATAACAGGGATCATTTAATTTTAACTTAAATTACAAGAGAATAAAATGTAATTATTCTTTTTATTTTGGTTATCTAATCAAACGAAAGATGAATATAATTTTTTCACTTCATTTTTCTTTTTCCTAGCTTTCTTTTTCATATTTTTCCCTACAAATATGAGAAGCATACGTAGCATATGGAGACAAAAAAATGTGTTTCATAGACTAAGTTGGAGGGATAAGGACGAGGTTGCTGTCAGTCGATCACCCAATTTACTGTTGTATATCGAAGAAGATGTGGAAAGAGGTAGGTCGCTAGCTCCACCACACCCTTTTCAGGCAGCAACACACAGCCCTGATCAACGTTCTGATCAGAGGAGGCTCATCCATTGTCATGTCCACACCCGGCACGACTCGGACAGCATGTAGGTTCGATAAGCAAGTGTGTTTTGGAGAGAGAGAGAAAGGGAGGGAGGGAGGTTAAATCAATGCTATCTTGTCATGACAACAACGCAAGAGCAGACGATCTTCTTTCTCAAAGGCAGGCAGGTGTTGCATGTTCTGTCTCTCTCTCTCTCAACTCATCATCTACTTTATTTCGCTGTGAAAAGACGTTCGAGCTCTAAAAGTCCTCCAGTCTAGGGTTCCAACATGGGAAGGGAGTGGAGTGCCGTACAATCTCACGTGAATGTGTTACTCATCTGCACTACCTGATGTAGAAACACACGCGCACATATACATATATATATATATGTATACACGAGATGATTTGCAATGAAGCCCAATAGGGTGTAAGACTATTTTATATTTGAGGAAGTTTACCACCAAGCATGACTGTTAATCAGATGCTGTTTGATGGTTGACAATTCAGTCAGGACTCATCAGCTGTTGCAGTTGAATTGTTGACCATTAAGTGGTGGTTGATGGACAACGCATGCAATGATGTATTTTGCTTCCAATTGAA
Organism: Euryodendron excelsum; assembly: GCA_033060915.1. Classification (NCBI taxonomy): domain Eukaryota; kingdom Viridiplantae; phylum Streptophyta; class Magnoliopsida; order Ericales; family Pentaphylacaceae; genus Euryodendron; species Euryodendron excelsum. Next base: position 11,261,915 of record CM065384.1, on the reverse strand, counting down.
CATTTTTGTTTTCATTCAAGAATAACAGGAGTACCATTTCAGTAGAATTGTATGCGTATGGGAAGGTTGCATCTTTGTTTTTTGGTACCATTTTGATTATGATTTTTTTATCTTTTGTGTATTTAACTGCAGAACTTTAATATGAGACATTAAAAATTCATTTGACAACTGAATACTGAATTTTTTTTCTGCTTTTCATCTTCTTCTGTTTGCTTTTTTTTTTTTAAATTCATTTTGATACAATCAAGAATATATATCAGTGGTGCATTTTGAGTAAAGGAGCAGGGAACAAGAAGACTGGGTCCCAACCCTAAACGAAATGGTTGGGCCCCAAAGCGCTTATAAAGGTTCATCTGGTACCCAAGTCCCTAATCATCCTTGTCTTGTAAAAATTAAGGACCTTCAAGCGCACTTTTCTTTTGCTTATTTATTTATTTGTTTTTCTTTTCCTCAATATTTTGATAAATTGACAGGATGTTCCCAAGTGGAAATAACAAGAAAATGCTTCCGAGGACTGTCAATTATTGTTACAAATTTAAAATGAGGTGAACAAACTAAGACTAAAAAAGGTAAATTACATTTGATTTTATTCACACATTTAGCATAGTGTCGTGAGTCAATGAAAACTACCATTCCTTCATTGTCACTTTCCTGACAAAGGAAAAAAGGAAGGAAAATTTTAAATTGATCTCTTTCTCTCTCTCTCTCTCTCCCCACTTGCCTTTCATTTTCTTTGCAAAATGAAACAAGAAAAACTACCATTCCTTCATTGTCACTCTTCTTTCCTCTCCTTACCTCCCCCAAGTTTCAAACAGGTTGTAAAGAGAGAAGCCTTCTCGACCGTACGTGCTTGAGGTCTTGTGTCAATGCTTGGTGTCACGAGTTGCTCTTCAAGGCCAAGCCCATGCCCTCATTTTCTAGTCTCGTGTCAACTCCGTCATGTCTGTACATATTGTATAGAGTGTAGAAATGTAGGTTTGGAGTCGGATGCACGCGTAGATTTCTCCATATCAAGGTGTGCGGCATCCAAGTTAGTCGTGTCCTAGCCCTATCAAGGAGAGGTGTTGTAATTTTTCCGAAAGACTAGAAAATTAGTTTATGGTCATAAATAGATATATGTAAAAGGGTTTTGTCAAATTCCTTGTAAATATTTTTGTAGACTCATTATGACTCCTCAAGAGGGTGTAATGTTTGCTTGTATCAGTTTAGAAATGGCTTAAAAAACATATATAGGGGAGGATAGTAAGGTGAGTCCAAGTCCCTAGTTGTTAGTTGTTGGCAAACTAAACTCCCCACCTAATTGTAGTCTGGAATTGCTTTGTATATGCAATAAAAGTGATCTTATTGCTCGCAAATTGTGTGCCCATTGCCTTCGTTGTTGCTTTAAACGTTCTTAACTTGTTGCTTCCAAATTACTTGTGCACCTTCGGGTGTGTGTGTTGGTTTTCATTTGCGAGGTGCCCCTTTGGCTGACTTGTTTGGTGCCGTCCACGACAAGTGCCACATGACCTAATCCACTTGAAAGTGTCTGACTGTGACATTTAGTATCAGAGCACGGTGGTTGCTTGAAGGATCCGGGAATCATGCCTCCAAAGAAGTCAGCACAAGACCACCTCGACGAGATAGAGGTGGAAATAGAAAGGTTAAGACGTGAGACGGTGGAAAGCTTGGCCCGGTTCGGTGATCGCCTAAACCTAGTGGAAGTAAGCACGGCAGCTGATACGCCATGGGCTAGTGCCACCATTGGCGGGCTCGTTAACACGGAAGAGCTTCGGGATGAGGTGAAAGAGTTGAAAGGCGAGTTGGATGAATTTAACACCAAGCTAAACTTGCTAATGCGGGCAGTCGGTAACTCGGCCCCTCACACCTCAATCTTTAACACGGCAAAGGTACGCGTTCCAGAACCCCGTGCCTACGGTGGAGCACGGGATGCCAAAGAGTTGGAGAGCTATCTCTTTGACATGGATCAATATTTCAGGGCCGTCAAGGCCGACTCGGAAGAGACCAGAGTCACCATGGCTACCATGTATTTGAGCGGTGATGCTAAATTATGGTAGCGCACAAAGCATGAAGAAATCCTACAGGGCCGCTGCACCATTGACACATGGGAAGACTTAAAAAGGGAATTGAAGACCCAATTCTTCCCTGAGAACATCGAGTACATAGCTCGACGCAAGCTTAGAGATTTGAAACAAACGGACATTGTGAGGGAATATGGTAAACAATTCTTCGGGCTAATATTGGACATCCAGGACATGTCGGAGAAGGATAAAATGTTCTATTTCTTGGAAGGGCTAAAGCCTTGGGCGCGTGCCGAGCTCCAAAGGCAACGAGTGCAAGACTTGGCATCCACCCAGGCCGCAGCTGAGCGCCTAACTGACTACACCTCCAAAGCTTCGTCCTCCTCCTCGAACAAGAAGAAGGATTCATCGAGTGGGTCAAGTGGAGGCGGTGGAAAGTTTGTCAAGGCAAACAAGGGACAAAGTGGAAAAGGCGACAAGGGAGAGTGTCACGAGCTGCCCTTCAAGGCCGAGCCCATGCTCTCATTTTCTAGTCTCGTGTCAACTCTGCCATGTCTGTACATATTGTATTGAGTGTAGAAATGTAGGTTTGGAGTCGAATGCACTCGTAGATTTCTCTATGTCAAGGTGTGCGGCATCCAAGTTAGTCGTGTCCTAGCCCTATCGAGAAAAGGTGTTGTAATTTTTTCGAAGGGTTAGAAAATTAGTTTAGGGTCATATATAGATGTATGTAAAAAGGTTTTGTCAAATTCTTTGTAAATATTTTTGTAGACTCATTATGACTCCTCAAGAGGGTGTAATGTTTGCTTGTATCAGTTTAGAAATGACTTAAAAAACATATATAGGGAAGGATAGTGAGGTGAGTCCAAGTCCCTAGTTGTTAGTTGTTGGCAAACTAAACTTCCTACCTAATTGTAGTCTGAAATTACTTTGTATATGCAATAAAAGTGATCTTATTACTTGCAAATTGTGTGTCATTGCTTTCGTTGTTGCTTTAAACATTCTTAACTTGTTACTTCCAAATTGCTTACTTGTGCACTTTCGGGTATGTGTGTTGACTTTCATTTGCGAAGTGTCGCTTTGACTGACTTGTCTAGTGCCGCCCACGACAAGTGCTACACGGCCTAATCCACTTGAAAGTGTCTGACCGTAACACTTGAGCACGTAGTTACAGCAACGAGAGTTCAAGCCCTATCCTCTCACCCATGCAACCAATCAAGTTGACAGTCAATGTTTTCTAATCCAAGAACAACTTTTTAAAAAACTTTTCTGAAGAATTTTTTCTAGAACTAATTGAGCGTGAAAAATAAGCTTGCTTTGTCCTTGAATTTGTCAATATTTAAAGTTTGGATGACAGAAACAGAAACTCACCCACTTAATTCAAATGCAGTAATATTATACAACTAAAAAATTATGTGCAGAATAATATGATTGAATGAGTCTTTTACTTTAAAATAAAACTGACTTATAATTACAAATTACTATCATCACATCATTCCCATGAGATTTACTGTACAAATTTTATACAAGAATAGCAATTTTCAATTGGGAGACAGCCATCATTCACTCTGTACCTGTGCTATTCACAATCAGACTAATACACTGTCAAGCAGGAAATATATTGCCCAACAATCCTTGTATTAAAGATTTCCACCTTCCAGTCAATCCCGGTGACGAGGAGCCTCATCATGCGTACCGTAAAAATCCCTCATTCATAGTAACCTTTTTAAACAAATTATTGAAATATGAGGAATGAGTATGGTTTCACAAACAATTCAATCTTCATTTTGGTTTTTCTACCAAATTTTATGGAGAAAAGTCAGCTTCTTTCATGGAGTTTATAACTAACTTGGAATTTATTTTCAATTGTACAACGACAGAGAATGCAATTCGTTTATTTTGTTTTTCAGGGGAGGAAGGAGAAAAAATTTTGCAGTACAATTTATTTGAGTACTTCAGTTAGAAACCATACTCTCGGTTTCATTCACAAAACCATCTCCTGTCCAGTCTCTGTCAGACTGCAAACCTTTCCTCACGGCTTTCCTCTGTTGAATAGCTTCCTTTTGCCTCTGTACCAAATCCATGTGGGTTGTGAAATACTCCAGAGAAACCCTAGCATGGGAAAAGAATAAACATGTATTAAAATTTTGTTCAATTCGTTCACATTTGCCATGGAAAAAAGGTGTAAAACTGTTCCAAAAACAGAAAATACCCTCTGAAATCTTCTACTGATAAGAAATTGTGCATCTTCATGAAATCCTGCAGCTCTGAGCAAAGTTTCTTAACAAGACCATACCCATGCATCATAACACCGGTGCAGACCTACAAATAAAAATTTAGAAAAAAGGAATTTCTTACTCGGCACAAAGAAAAGAAGAAAGGTAAAAGATATATCAACATGTCTATTATATTATGAGTTAACTGAGCAACATAGCAAAGTTTTTGTACTTCACAGATAGCACAAGAGTTATTTTTGTCATTGCATAGAATCACAAGAGTTATTTTTAAATATTAAATTAGCACAATGCTTCTGTTTTACAATTGAATTCCAAGTTATTTTTTTAAACATTGGTATGTGTTCCTGTATGTAAAATAGACGCAAAATTCCAAGTACCGGACCAAGCAATGGACACGCATCCCTCAACCGTCCAAAGTGTGTCCAAATCTAAAAAAATAATAATATAATAGGGCATGTTTGGACGAGTGTCCAAGATGTGTCGAGAGAGTATCCAACGAGTGTCGTCTAAGACAAGGTGTTTGACACGGACAAGGCACCTTCTCAAAAGCGTCTGTGCTTCTTAGAAAAGTACTTAATTCATCTTGATGCCACGGTAAGGGTTTTTCCTTCCCCACCTCGTGTGATGGTTACTTCAGCCTACGGGATATAGGAGGCTATCAGTTAGCTGCAGGTAACTGCCTAGTTTACCTACCAGTAAATATCACTCATGCCAACAGCCTAGCTATATGGACAAAAGGTCCTAAATTCTTAAAAGGCTCTGATTGTCAACTAGGAGTTGTTTGTCTTACTCATAGCATGAAACAGAGCTTTAACAGCAGAAACGCTGCAACAACGTTGTTTAACCCAAGCAAAGGACTGTGTCAAAGACCATAATCATGCTTGTTAATCTGTCAACCCCAATTATTTTCCAAAATCCTCCTTGTAGATGGTTGCCTAAAACTAAATGTATCTTTCAAACTCGAAGGCATGTCTCAATGCATACAATGACTTGGCAGACTTCATTTTGTCATAAACAGAAATACCTCAAAATGGTGAAACCTATTTTATAACTTCCATATTTGCTTAGCCTATCTTGAAACCAGGCACTAAATAGACGTTCACATTCAGACAGAGAGAAACAAGACAAGCCTAAATCTTGCGCAAGAATCCATTGCTGATTTTCAAGTGAAACCATTTCACATGTCCACACGACGTCGTTTGTTATATCCAGTTCCAAAAAAATGAACGACAGTATGTTGATCTATGCCCTAAAGTGAAAAGCATGTAATATGCAGGCAAAAGTACCAATGCCAAAAATCTGATACAATTCCCTATAGACAGCCAACATTACCTGCTACAGATAAATAATATAAATAAAAATCATAGCAACTCGTGGGAACAAAAGAGCACCATGACAATGTCCAACCTGAACTGTATTCGCCCCAAGAAGAATAAATTCAGCAGCATCACCACCTGTCTCAACACCACCAATGCCAGAAAGTGAATAGTCCTTGTCTCCAAATTCTGCCTTCATCATTTGTGCAATATTCATCACTTTTGCAAGTGCAATAGGATGGACAGCCTTGCAAGAATAGCCCCCAGGAGTTGAGTATCTGAAATAGACTTCAGTGTGTAAACTTTGCTGCGATAAAGAATTCAATGCAAAAAGGTCATATAGCTCAGTGAAAATGCTAACCCCTCAACGCAAGGCTCTGGACGCAAGGTATTGAGATTGATTCCCATGACACTCATGATTGTGTTTATCGCAGATATCCCCTCACATCCAGATCTCAGAGACACCCTAGCAGGCTGTAATAAAAGAAGCATTGAAAGTAGACGAATAAGAAAGAATTTATACGTTTCTGAACATTAGTGAACAACACATATTGTAAATCCATCTATCTGACAGAAAAGAAATTGAACACACACAGAGAGACGAGAAAGACAAGTAAAACTGTGCTTTAAATAACTCATTAATCAGCTCTGTTTTGTTTGATGTCTTCCAAGAAGAAATCCCGCAAGTCAGTACACCTAGAACTCCAGCAAATGAGGACTTAAGTTAACCATCGCCATTGGAATTGACAAGGGAGCTTCATGACAGATCAGGCCCAACATTTTAGTGCAGTAGCTGAGATATTGTAGAGAAGTAGTTCAAATTTTCTTTGTGTGCGAAGTTGTGTGAGAGGTGAGTGGTCAAACCTGTAGAGGGTGACCCTCTGGGAAGTTAACGGCAGGCGCTGTCTAGGCAGAGGACCACCAAAGGTGGAGGAGAGAGTGTCGAGGCGGTCCTAGGAAGAGTGAGACTGGCAGTGTCCCAAAGAGCTTGGAGAGATTTCAGAGAGGTTGATGGTGAGCATTCAATGCGGAATCAATGTCTTGTCAATGACAAATGAAGGCTTCCTTTATATAGATGAGGGAGATACTTCATGATTGGTTGTTCAGCCTTCGAGGTCTTTGACGATTGGCTCTTCAGACCTGAGACGAAACCCTTTGTTGATTGGCTGCTCATTCTGAGACTTCTCGAAGACCGACATTCTGAATGTCAATTCTGTAACTCTGCAGGCGATAGTGATTCAAGCGGTTCAGGCATTAAATGGGTTTTGTCGTTTGTTTGAAGATCCCTCTCTCTCTAAGACCAACCGGAGGGGCAGGGCCCTTCGGCAAGCCCTCAACTCTAACATCCAATCCACTTGTCTCCTGATGATCCCGTGCAGAGTTTCCTAGGTCCTGCTCCCAACCTAAGTTATGAAAAATTATCCGAAGTATGGAGATGCACTCGGCGGCGATATTCCATGGCCGCGTCAGGAGGTGCCGAGTGCGAAGCCATAACACGGAGGAGGTGTCCCAAGTTCGGAGGAGGTGCTCTTCGCGCTTTCCTCAGCGGATGCGTTGACTTGTTACACACGTCACCTTGATGGGCTGCCAGGTGGAGCCAAGCGTAAGAAGAGGAGCGGTACGGAGAGGTGGTGAGTTACTTGAGTGTCCTTATACGGAATGGAGCTAGACACTTATACCTACACTTTAATAAGTGGATTCTACAGAAAATAATGTATACTCAATTAAGCCTAACACTAGCATTAGACTTGGTTGCAGCATACTCAATCTATAGAAACGCAAAATGTAATAATCAACATTTCATCCCCTTTTTTTTCTCCCTTAACTTTTCCAGAATCCCAATGAGTAGCGCTCACCTTAACTGGAATTCTTAGAAGCAGTGGCATTAAAGTAGTTGTGTCACCAATGCCTTATATCCTACCTACTCTAGGCTCACAACCTTAAAACTCTCTCTCTCTCTCTCTCTAAATATATATATATATATATATATACATATATATATGCATTTATATGTGTTCAGGTATACATACACATACCTGAAAAAAGTATTGTCCTATTAATCGGATAAATGATGTAAATACTTTAAGAAAATTTATCAAGAACGAGAGCTGTTGGAACTTCAGATCGTCAATAAAATTTGATAAATCTAGCCTCAAATATACGCAACTAACGCAACACATTCTCAAAATTCAAGAGCAAAAACACATTCCGATGCTCTGATTTACACTAGTGTTCCTCCTTCTATACAATTGGCAATTAAATGCTAAAATAACCAGTGATGAGAGGAAACAATGCAACAAGCAGACCTGTGTAATGTCGGTAATGTTTGGAGTCATTTTTGCCCAAACAGGGACAGTGGCTTTTGCATTAATCCAACCACAAACTTCCTCCAAAAGTGCACAATCTTGGCCAACTGCAGCACCCATTTTACGCTCTGGCATACCATGAGGACATGAAAAATTGATTTCAATAGCATCCTGAATAACAATGTCAGAAATGTTAGATGAAGACAACTACTTTACCTCTATAAATGTGTTCGTGCGTGTGTGTATATTAATACTAGAGGAACTTAGCTTTTGAGAAGTGTGAAACTTAAGTGAGAAGCAAGAGCTTACAATTCCAGTTTGCTCAACTCGGTCAATAAGTTCTTCCCATGCAGCCTTGTCATACTCCTCCATGATAGAAGCAATAAGTATCCTGTCAGGATACTCTTTCTTTAACTGCTTGAACTCTTTCAACATGGTTTCAAGAGGCCGATCGCTTATGAGTTCAATATTTTCCCAACCAATAATTTGTCCTTTGGCTGAGCCATTTGCTCCAGCTCGTAACCGAGCATATCGAGGAGTAACATTTATAACTTTTGCAGCATCCAATGACACCTAGCAATTATACTTCAATATTAAAGAACATAACTTTAAACAATGAACAAGACAAATGAGCAAACTAGCAGTTTCTGATTCATCCCACGGAACAATCTCTCCATTTGGAATCAGAGAAAAAAGATTGAGCTAGTAAAAACAAGAAACATGATTTTGCTCTTTCTATCTGAAAAGTTCTATAATACAAAATTTCCAGTACTACTAAATTTTTGCCATCAAGTTGTTCCCCATCCCTCAAAAAAAAAGAAAAGCACCAAACACGAATAAGATGTCTGAGCATCCAACGCCTAGTCGAGTACTTAAAAGAACAATCCATATTGAACTACACCAAATCATGTTTCTCCAGTTCAGTCTATTTAGGGCCATATTTCCCTTTGAGTCAGGCCATCAAGTCGTCTAAAATAACTCAAGCCCCCTTTCGCTATCATAATCCCACATCGATAGAATTGAAATGGAGCAATTTGGAATTTCCAGGAGTTTTGACCTGCATAATATCACTCTCCAGGCTCATCTAAAGAGAAAAATATGAAGTAATATATAAAGAATCAAATTACTAAAAAGCCTCTTGAACTAATGCTTTTGATTTTTCTTTCTTCTGCTGACAAGGTATTGAGGCCTCTTGGAGCACCCAACTTGCCTCCAGGCACATGCATTCCCCCATCCCACATGTGCACCAGGTGATTACCAGGATAAATCCCTGGGGATGGCCTGAAGAGCAATGACTCATACGCAGGACTTCGGCAGGTTCCTGGCCATTCCATCTATCCTTTGGGTTTACTCTTCTGATGGTTTACATGAAACATGTCTCACTAAGAAAAAATGGGTTCAATGTTTGGAAGGTTTCACAAAATGAGAAAGATTAGTATAAAACAACTTGCTGACACACAATAGAGAGGTGTACAGCTGTGGAAAGTTTCATCTGGCCAGAACAATATGGGATAGACATGTTTACAGGATAATGTATTCGATGTCAAAGAAAAGAGGCTTATGGCAATAATTCCCTTCGTGTAGTTGAATTGTTCCTTCTTTCCAGGTTCTGCTAGTTTACAACAGTGAAGTGGTTCAATGTTAGTGATAGCTATATCTTGTCGTACACAAATTGAGAATGGGCACACAATACTGATTCATGAGAAATGCATGCAGGGAGCTGAGATGCTTCACTCGAGTAAAAGGAAGATGATCCAACTAGGTGAAGAGAAAGGCTGCATGTTCGTGGTGGAGAGGGGAAGAGATCTACAATGGTCTCTTTCTCTGCTTGAGATCAGATTTGTTTGTTTTTGTGGAGGGAGGCGCCCTAAATACGAGGGGGATGGCTTTTTTGTGCTCGCATATGCATATAGGGCTGTACACAAGCCAAGTAATTGGTTGTGCAAGCTTGATTTAAAAACTTAACGAGTTTCAAAGTGTGTTCAAACTTAACTTGTTTATCATTCAAAGCTGATCATGAGCTGAACTCAAGTAGCTTTATTTGTCTTATTCCATACAAGCTTATAAAGCCACGCTCAAAAAATTAATGAGCTTTAAAATATGTTCAAGCTTAGTTTATTTACATAAGGAGCCGATCACAAACAAGCTTTTACGAGCCAAGCACAAGTTAAATTCAAGTAATTTGGTTCATTTTACGTTGCCAACTAATAGAGCAACATCTTCAAGGTTCTCTTAGGGAGAGGGAGAAGATTTGCAAGTGTGGGTGCTTCAAAGTTCTCAGAGGAGAAAGAGTTTGTACTAAGTTGTCCTAAGTGAACCTTAGTGTGAACCAAAGTTGCTTAGTGTGGCGCAAAAGGTGTATTGCTTGCTTTGTCGAGTCTAACATGAGAAACTAGGCGACCTTTGCTCAAGTAGGATTTCAAGGTAGATCTGGATGGTTACAGATTTGTAGGGTGTCAACATAGAGGTGTTGATCCACAAAATAGTACGTGGGGGCACATGCACTACCACCTAATGTGTTGTACTCGTCAATGAGGATTTTGATTGTTTAAGTGGCGAAGAATGTCACAAGTTGGCACTTGTGACTTGTCGTTGGGGCCGTGAGGGCACTAGGCAGGTGATAGTTCTGACTATGGTTGTCAAGAGTGGCAATTTCGTAATTCTTATTTTTGATGAATTTTGGCACTGTGAATTATAACTCCTCAAGCGGTGAGTTAGGACATGACTTAGAATGCTGTTATAAGGGGAGATCCTTAGTGCTGACTCTAGCCCCCAGTGCTATACTATGGGCATACAGTGAGCGAATCCCCCAATGGTGGTGATGACTTGGGGGCCAACTATGAACTTCTATACAGGTTGCTAAAATTCTCATGTTGGCTTCATGTGGCAACAGCAATGACGGCAGCAACTGCCAGAAGACGGACTGGTATTGGGTATTGTTGTTAGGGCAGGGTTTTTGAATATGCATCCGCTATGCTTCGGCTATGTAGTGAGTTGTGCACATGTTTGGGACGAATTGGGCTATTAGTGGGCCAAATGGCATGCCATGTGCTTATGATGGTTGGTGCTTTGGGTTCGGCCTTGTCTCTCACGACACGTGGCTTGGCAGCACTAGTGTGCCATGACAGTGTTTTTCTAGCTTTCGAATCTATACCGGTTTAGCATTGCTACACATACATGGTGACATGCTACGTGGCATTGTGGTCTTATTGATAGGTGTTGTACCTTGTGAGCGACAAGATGTTGGACCTGGTGGGACTATTTGGTTAGTTTTGCTCACTTGCAAGTGTGCCTTGCTTATCGGTTACCAATACTACGCTTGGCCCATAGGCTAGCATATTACATGTCATGACAGATGATACATGCCTGGTCTACAGATTTGAGGGTGTCGCTTCTAGCATTCGCAGGGACATGTTCTCTTAGTGGCACATGTAGGCGTTGACATCGCCAACGCTTGGTTTGGAGCTTGAGCACGAGTATGGTTCTTCTCATAGAGCGTGGGGCCTTTTGGATGAGCATCTGTGCGCAGAAGCCGCACTAGTGATCCTTTTGGGCGCACTTTAGTTGCCTTGGTTTTTTAGTTGGCAGGATTCAGCTTGTAGCTTTGTCGCCTCACAGGCCATTTTTGCTGCACGTTCTCAAGGCAGGTTTGGGAATTATCATATGGGCGTGCCCTATTTTCCGGCCCGTGACAGTACTACGTGTGTACATATAAATTACATGTACACAGATATACATATAAATGGTGTGTTTATATATGGAAGATCAACAACAGGAAAAGCATACTATCAGTACAACCAAATATAATAACAGAGGTAATCCGAAAACCCTACCAAATTTTATGTCCTTTTCTCATCAACGAAACAGAGAACGCGAAACTAATATTAAAATAATTTGAAAGAACCAAAAACATATAATCATAAAAAATAAAAATAAAAAAAGGAAATGAAAAGCTTACTGTTTTGGCGATGACAGCGCCCCAACCTTCATCGAAGGCCCTCTTCATGACCGTGTAATTGGTGCCGGGAGGACCCGACCCGATCACGAACGGGTTAGGCATCCTCAACCCATTAACGGTCACACTCAGATCGGGCTCTGCTCGAGCCTCCGAAGCAAACAATCTCAAACCCACTCTGTTACGACACCGTCCAGAGCTCGGCCGCCAAGTCCTCGCAAACTCGACCGCCGACCTTTCACCTCCGATCTGACTACTAAAGCTCAGTGACGGCATGGCTCAAAATCTCTTCCCTCTCTGTCTCTCCCCTTCCCTCTAGGGGTGTGTGTGTCAGATAGAAACGAGAATATTGGCTGTGATTTGAGAGGAAAAAGATGAGTAATATTTGTATGAAGAGAGATGAAGACAGGACCGAATGTTTGGAATCTGAGATAAGTGCAATAATAAAGTTATATTATATTATAATTTGGGATCGGAGAGACAAAGGAATCGTTTACGTCTGTCTTCGTGGCATTTTCCTGTGGACTTGTCAGAGTTTTATCATTTATTTATTAAAATATATATTAATATAGTATAAGATTATTGGAGATTACAGGCGGAGTTGTGGGTAGAAAAGTCAAGTAAAATTGATAGTGTCCAAGGATTACAGCGTCAGTGCTTTTGTTTGACGAACTCACTCTTCTCCGCTTCACCGGCTGCTCTTTATTTTTTATTTTAACAATATTATCAAACTAAAAAAGAATACAAAAATTTTATAAAAAATAATATATTTAAATTGTAATCTTTTACTTTAAGATACAAACAAAGTAAATAATTTTTAATTATAAAATAGTTATTGTGGATTAAAAGGCTCGTGATTAAAAAACATTAAAAGGCTCGCGATTAAAAGACAAAACCAAGTAAGCCTACTACGAAGAGTAGACTAGCCTGTATGAAAATAGGCCCAATCTATCATGTTCAAGCCAGGTCAGCCATTGAGGTTGGGCCCAACCTAATGGGTATGAAACTGACATCAAACAAAGCTAGCCTGAGAGCTAAAAAAGGCTCGAGGGATAAAAGAACTCTAATTCAACTAAGAAAAGAATTCTAAGAGATAGTCACAATCCCATAACCACCTCAAAAGAGGTAGCTTCCTAAAAAGAATGGGCTGAAAGAAGTAATTCCTAAGAGGAGTAGGACCTCCAAGGGCTACAAATAAGGCATGGTATAGGAGAACAAGATAAGCATTATTAAGAGATAGAATAGATTTCTTTCTTTCGATTCATTGAGATTAGGCTTGTCTAACTTAATTTTCGAAGTGCCTTTGGCCCAAAGAAGGTCATCGCATTCTTACTGTTCGTCATTCTTGTAGGCTCACAAAAGTTCATCTTGGAGGTTTGTGGTGCAGATCAAGCCTTACAAAAAATACCAACTATAATCTGTGCGGATCAAGGCTTATGAACACTAGGAGCACAGGAACGGGGGTAGTCCCAAAATCTTCGCACTCGCAAAGCCATGATACTTCAAATGGCGAACGACCTTAGGAGTACCTAGAGAATTCCAATTATCGCTGGGCATAAGGGAAACCGGTGACTCCGTTCGAGGATAAGGCGGAAGGTGCCCGACTTACCAGTAGAAGAGGAACAAAGGAGACCTCACACAATAAGGAACCCACCTCGACCAGATAATCGTCCCCACAGGAACTCCAACCGCATAGTTATAGAGGGCAAACTTAGAAGACACAACCAAGAGATCTCCAACCTAACTAAAATCATAACAATTCGGAATGAGGTAGCTAATCGAGAGGATTGAGGGGAAGGCGGGGAAGACCCTGTGAGAAGACTAACGACCAGCATGGACATCTTTCTACCTGAAGAAGAACAGGGGCAGACTCTAGAAGCCCGAGCATCCCGTCCACAGAGCATTCTAGGAGTCATGCCTCGAGCACTGGCCACAGGATCAGATCTCGCATAGAAGATTGGCGACAGGAGAGCGTGATCGGAGAGATCGCAAGGACTTTAGCGTGCCCACATGCTAAATCAACAACCAATTGGAGGGCAGAATCACGCAACCTAAGGGAAGGACGATGTGGGACATGGCCAGGAAATCCTTAGAGCAGATAGCGCCTACGCCATTCACAAAGGAGATCAAAAGGCATAGGCTACCTAGGAAGTTTATGACCCTGTAGTTCACACCCTACAATGAGAAGTCTGACCCCATCAACCATGTTAGGCACTATAAACAGAAAATGACATTATGGAGCAGGGATGAGTCCTTTATGTGTCAAGTATTCCCTTCTAGTCTTGGGAAGACGACACTACGCTGGTTTGATAAACTACTAGCCAGGACTGTGGAAAGTTGGAAGAATTTGGTTGTACTACTTACAGCCTGATTTATCGCCAATAGTAAGCAACCCAAGGAGATGGACTCCCTACTTATGATGTTGAAGAAGGATGATGAAAGCCGATGGCAGTATGCAAGGAGCTACTGGGAGGCCTACAATGAGATTGAAGATTATAATGAGCAGCTTGCCCTAGCCTCGTTCAAGATTGGCCTTCCCCAGGAGCATTGCCTCAGGCAATCCTTGACTAAGAAGCTTGAGCTTGGGATGCCCAAGCTTACGGAGAGAATAGAGTAGTATGCCAAGGTAGAAGAGGATGTCTCATCGCCAAACCAAGAATTAAGTGGTGATATGAACATGACAAAAAATGAGACAAGAGACACCAAGAAGCATCGAAGAGAGGAGGCTGACCAGAAGGGCAAGAAAGCTTACGAATGGATGAATATGGTCTTCAAGGAGCCACATAATACTACCACAAATTAAAAACAAGCCCTACTTTAAGTGGCCTCAGAAGTTGATAGGGGACCCAAGTACCAAGGACCCGAGAAAGTTCTGCTCCTATCATAGAGAAAAGGACCATATGACAAAAAGTTGCAAACACTTCAAGAACCACTTAGAGGACCTAGCTCGAGTAGGGCACCTCGGTCAATTTCAGAGCAGGCAAAGCCCAAGGACGTCCCTCAAAAGGGTGCCCAACCAGAACAATTGCGAGTGATAATAGTTTTGCATAGTTCTGTTGATCCTTAGGCAATAACCCATACAAGTACCGGGCAAAGATCTAGAAGGTTGCCCATCTCAAGAAGGTCATGCAGTTATATCCCCCAGCAAAGAAGGCAAAGGTTGCTGCAGATGTAGGGGCAATAACCTTCACTGATGAAGATTTGGCAAAAATCCAAACACCACACAATGATGCCTTGGTTGTAACACTTCAAGTTGGGGATTGTGACATGAAGAGAATTATGATAGATCAAGGCAGTTCTTTAGAGGTCATGTACTATGATCTGTCCAAGAAGCTTGGCTTGAAGGATGCTAACTAGCAGTCATCACTTAACCCCCTTATTGGTTTCAGTTCAAATCTAGTTTGGCCACTAGGAAAGGTGATTCTACTGGTAATGGATGGAACAATGACCTTGCTAACATAATTTCTTGTGGTGAATGTACCTTTGCCTTACAATGTGATTATAGGTCGGACGTGACTACACCTGATTAAGGTGATACCATCCACCTATCACTAGCTAATACGCTTTCCAAGTATAGAGGGCATTCTAGAGATCTGAGGAGATTAGGTCACGGCTAAGCAGTACTTCCTGACAGCCTACTACGTGAAAGAAAAGATAAATCAAGTCTAAATGATGGAGTTACATGAAGACACCTGTAAGCACCCCATTTTTGTCCGCTCAGCAATCTCCGGTCTGACTAGACTCATACTTAAACCGACAAAACCACATTCAAGTCTAAATCAATTTTTCAGACTCAATCTAATCAATCAATCGCTTTGCAGGCCAGTTGGGCCCAATAGAGGCAAAATGACCAAAATACATGTATGACATTGCTTAGTCCAATTCCAGTTGGCATGTCTTCTTAGAGACAGTAAGTCCCTATTTCAATCTGAAATCTAATTTCAAATCCAATTCCAATTTAAATCAAATCTGGCATGCCTTCCAAGAAAGTTAATTCCTCAGGCAGTAAGACCCTCCAGTCTAGCACATTTTTCGAGAAAACTAAGTCCCTTCAAACCTGTTGACCAGGATGGAACCCAAGTCCCCGAGATGTTAGAACGGTCCACCTTTGGCATAAGTCCATCTAGCATCTTCTCGAGATCAGGCAGTCTCCAAAATGAACGCACACCATTAGAGTGGCGGAAACACTCGTAAACAGGTCGACATCGAGAATTGCCAACAAAAGCCCTATGTCACGGGATCGAACTCTTCTCTTGGCCGTGACACGTTTATCAAAGGATGAGATACCTTTGGAAACCAACTTGTCACAGACCGTTAAAGTGACGGAAACACTCAAAACCCGATAAAAAATTACCAAACTACCCCTTAGGCTTTTTCCGGTATGTTTCTCGAGAAAGTACCTAAGTCCTCAGAAGGGTAAATCCACCCTTCCAAGATCATCCAAAAGACGATCCGGCATGTTCAAGTATCTTCTAGTTAGTTTCGGACTAATTTCGGGACCATCTAGTCAAAATGATCATTTTGCCCTTAGGCATCCAAGTGCCTCCTGTTGACTCAAGGTTGATCCCTATATTGATTTTGATGATAACTAAACATTGTGTTATTTTACTAATGGATTTGCTTAGTGTACAGATTAATAAAGATTATAATTTAGGCTTAAAGTTCAACTTATAGTTTAATATATGTTAGAGTGAATGCACGATAAGCTAAGATTAAGCAATGCACTCTAAGAGTCATGCAATGTACCAAAAAT
Organism: Euryodendron excelsum; assembly: GCA_033060915.1. Classification (NCBI taxonomy): domain Eukaryota; kingdom Viridiplantae; phylum Streptophyta; class Magnoliopsida; order Ericales; family Pentaphylacaceae; genus Euryodendron; species Euryodendron excelsum. The sequence continues at coordinate 11,245,327 of CM065384.1, read as the reverse complement.
AGAACATTGACACCTATTCCAATTTCAAACAAATGATTTGCATTCGAAGAGATTGAAGGTGTTCAAATGAATATTTCATTAAGTATACACAGATGACTTGAATTCAAAGAGATTGAAGGTGTCCAAATAAAGACTCAATGAAGATGATATGTAATCAGAGAAAATACAGATGTTCAAGAATAGACTTCATTAAGCTTATAGAATTCTCATTGAAGTAATCCCAATGAAAGAAGAAGCTCGGAAATAAAAGAAAAAGCTCGACAATGAAAGAAAGAGCTCGGCAATAAAGAAACAAAGCTCAGCAATAATAGAGCAAAATTCTGACAGTGTGGAAACCAAGAAAAGAATGATTATCAAATGATGAATTCAATCCAAATTGAATAGAGAACAACCTCAGTGAATTGAAGACTTTGATTGATCATCATGCCCCAAAGAGAAGACTCCTTGAAGATCTTATAGTAGTGTTGAAGTTAAACTTGATCATAGGAAGGCAGAAGCAAGATTTTTGGGTAATGTGTCAACACATGAAAATGAAGAGTCGACACATGAAGACAGAAGCAAAAAATTTGAAGATAGAATGAACAAGTGTCGACACATAGAGTTGATATGTTGACACATGAAGACAGTGGATAACATCTCAAAAATGTAGACCAGATGTGTCAACACATGGAATCAAGTGTCGACACCTAGGAGATAATGACTAGTTTTTCTAACGTTATAACGGACTAGACTTGCATTAAATGAGCCCCAACAACCTCCAATGGATGAAATCAATACAGGGGTTTATATACAAGCTTCTAACTACATTTATATACAAGAGATACAAGGAACACAAGTACCACTAACTGATCAAACTGAAAAATTTGAACATTCTTCTTGTCTTTATAGTGTAAGCTTTTATTTGCCTATCCACTCTTGATAGAGAGTTTGTATTTCATTTGTACATCTTTATGCACCTATAAGTGAGAGTTTGAGAGTTCTCTTGTTGAAGAAAAACTCTTGTAAGTCTAAGTGGATCTTGGACAAAACCACTTGATGGCTGAAAGAACTTGGGAAAGAAGTTCTTGTGTAAAAGTGAGCTGAGCACTTGGTAAATCAGCATCCATCTTGTAATTGGAGATTGCATAGTGGAGAAAGACTTCAAGGGGATCTTGGGGTGAAGACGTAGACCATGAATTGTAGTTGAACCTTGGTAATTCTTGGTGTGCTTTCTAATGCTCTGTTTTTCATTCCACTTTTGATTACAATGCATTATATATAGATTGTTCACTATTATATTGATTAAATTAATTTTAATTGCCATTAATTTTTGAAAAACCCAATTCACCCCTCTCTTCGGTTACCATTTGGGCCAACACCTTTAAGAACCACATCGGCTATGGGTATCAAACCGGTAACCTCCCCAGAATGCTTCTAATAGTATTCCCGACCTCCCAATACCTTTTTGGATCATTCCGAGTTTATTTCAGCAAACCTAGTGTAAAATGACCGTTTTGCTCCTAGTAGGCCGGTCACTTTTTCTGACCACATTGGCTTTGGGTATCAAACCAGCAACCCTTGGAACATTCTGAATAGTGTTTCCAACCTTCAAGTCCTCTCTTGGGACATCTTTAAGTCCATTCCGGTGGTTTTCTGGTCTAAGTTGACTACTTTGTCCCCAAAGGGTTGACGGACCACTGCAACAATCCTGACCTTGTTTTTCAAGTCCGTTACCTTCGGGACACTATTTCAAGGGTTTCTACTCATTCCTGAACTTTCGGACCATTCTCGACCTTCCAAAACATTCCTAGATCTTCTAGAGTCACTCCTAGTGAAGCCAAGCCAAAAATTGCATGGTAGTCACTAATACAGGTGCCCAAATCTTTTTCCTTGCATATCAAGGGTCGAAAGATACATTTCTTGCTGGCCTAAAACATTTCCTAAGTGGTGCCAAGCCAAAATTTGGCATGGCGCCAGTAGAAAAATTGCCCTGGTACCACTGCAACAAGCGCTAGGCTGATCTTTTGTCTATAAATACAGAGTCTCCCCTACGTAAAAAGGGTCAGCAAATTCAGTCCAGAAACTCTGCTTTTCGAATTATAGAGCTCGAAGTCTCTCAAAACCCTAGCTCTCTTTAGTCTCTCCAAACCCTAGCCTCTATACACTTAACCATTACACTTATACACACTCCATACACTCAAATACAAGCCTCCAAAACTTCCATTGAAGACTCAAATTGCTACAACTTAGAAGCTCTCAAGAATCAAGTAAAACAAAGCAAATAAAGCAAACAAAATAAGAAGAAAACAATATAGGCTTTCTTTTATGTTTATGTACTTTCCCTTTCTCTCTTCTTCCTTTTAACCTACTTGGGTTTTCTTCTATTTTAATCCCCTATCTTCTTCCCTCCCTTTCTTGCATGCTTGGAACAAGGGAATCCCCGATTCATGTGTAGGAAGGATTATTGAAAGTCACCGTGTCGGGGGCTTTCTTCTAATTCAACCTTAGACTATGTGGATTCGGCGGCCTTGATTATGTGGTGAGGCTAACCTTGTATGTTCATGACCCTACTTACATTGTGCATATCATATTCATACATCTCTTCAAAATTTGTTTTCAAAGTGGTTTTCAAAACTTGTATCAAAATCCTTTTTCAAACTTACATTCAAAATATCTTTCTTAAAACTTGTTTTCAAAATCACAATCTTAAAATGATTCTAGTCATTCCATGGTTAGGGTTATTTTAAGAAGGTGTTATATTCATTGTGACCATCAAGGTCTATATTTTGGATGTAAACCCTTAATTGTTTTTCATCAAAACCACCATCTTAGGATGATTCTAGCCATTCCATGGTTAGGGTTATTTTAAGAAAGTGTGATATTCAATGGGATCATATTAGTCTATATTTCAAATCCATATTGTTTTCAAAACCACCAACTTAGAATGGTTCAAATCCCTTCATGGTTAAAATCGTTTTAGGAAAGTGAGACATTCAAAAGATTTCAAAAGTTCATATTTAAGTCCCTTTCCAAAATTGCTTTTCAAAAATTCTTGCCAAAAACTCTCTTCAAAAATTCACTTTTTAAAAAACTCTCTAAGTTTTCTTCCTAGAAACTCTCTTTAAAAGGTCTATTTTCCAAAAATCTCTTTTTCTTGGAGTCGAAGTCAAGCCTTAGATTCCATGGTTAGGAAGCCCTAATTCTCTTCCCTAAAAGCATGACTTCCTCTTTTGCCTTAAATCATAGGTTTCCAAAACCTTTATTTTCTACACCAAGTCATAGGTTTCCTAAATCTCTTTTTCTACACCAAAATCATTAGCTTTCCAAATCCTACATTTTCAAAATTCAACCTTTCCAATTCTATGCCAAATCCAATCTTTCAAATTAGGAAACTAAATCAAATCTTTCAAATTAGGAAACTAGATCAAATCTTCCAATTTTAGAAACCAAATCAAATCATCTCTTTTTAGAAATGAAATCAAATCTTCAACTTTAGGAAATAGAAATCAAATCTTTCTTAATTCAAACATTTCCTAATTCCAACCTTTCTAAATTTCAAAACTTTCTAAATTCCAAATATTTCCAAAGTTGGAATCTTTCTAAATTCAAGACTTTCCTAAAATAAAACTTTCTTAATTTGGTACTTTCCTAAAATGGAACTTTCTTATTTTGAACCTTTCCTAATTCAAAGATTTCCAAATTCAATTTTTCTTAAACCTTAAGTTTTCTAAACTCCTTCAAATCAAATAATCAAGTATTTTATAAATTAAATTAAATTTCTTTTCAAATCTTCCTTAAATCCCACTTTTCTAATTCGAACATTTCCTAGTTCGAACTTTTTCTAAATCCAACTTTCTAAAATCGAACTTTTCAAGTCTAAATCAAACATTTTCTAATTCAATTATGCACTTCAACCCTAGGTTACCTAAGTCCTAGGATGTCTAAACCTTAGTTCAACCCTAACCCTAAAGTTAGGAAGCTTCAACTCTTTTCTAAAACCAAGATAGTTTTCAAACTTTAATTTAAGTCAAAATGTTTTTATATCTCAATCTTTGCAAATCAAGTCCAAGTTCTTCTTCGAAGTTCAATCTTTTCAAATTAAAATCAATTTCAAATCCTCAAGTTCTATTTCAAATTAAAATCAATTCCAAGTTCAAATCAAACCATTTTCAAATCAAACCTTTTCAAGTTAAACTTTTTAAAAACCTTAAAGTGTCAATTTGCAATCGGACTCTTGTCCAAACTACGACTGACCTGATTCCTAAAAAGGGATATGTAGGCAACTCTCATGGGTGCAGTCATAACCTTTTTCAAGTTTCTATTTTCACAACCTTTTTTAAACTTCCAATTCCATGATCTATTTCAAGTTTCAAATTCTAAAATTTATTTTCAAACCTCCAATTTTAATTTCTAAAACCTTATTTCCAAATTTCAAATTAAGTCTTTTCAAATCCATCTTCAAAATTAAATCAAGTTATTTTTTAATCTATTTTCAAAATCAAATCAAATTCTTGCACTTGGATATCATGGATCATGTCAAACTTATTTTCAAAATTCTTTTCTAAAGTGGATAGTTTTGGACATTTATTAATCAAAGATTCTGAATGAGTGAACCTAGGGTGAATAGATATGTAGGTACTGCAAGTGCGGGGTAAGGTGATGGCTTAATGCGTCTTCCCTACATGTAACCAACCCCCGAACCTAGGATTATTGTTTTCAAAGACCAAATGGAGTTATTTTCAAAAAGGGCTTAAATATTTTCAAAGGTTGCCAAACAACCTACTTTCTTAAAAACCCTCTCTTAAGAAAATGTTCAAAATTTTTTCAAAAACCTTAATTGTAATCTTCGGATTGTGTTTAGTTTTAGGTGACCTAACTCACCTTAATCAAATTAGGTGGTAACTCCAAATATTTTCTAAAAGCCTTTAATCAAATCAATTTCCAATTCAAATTTAGTCGCACTCATCCTTCTAGGAGGATGAGTTCTGACGACAGAGTACTGTATTTTTTTCACTTGTGCGTATTTTCCTTGGATGCGAAAAATCTGGGTGCGACAACACCCCCACTTTACATGACGTCGAGGAATTTCATGACAAGAAGGTCACAGAAAAGCTGAAGAATATAGAGATTGACAGGCCAGACAAGGAAAAGTACGTCATGATTGGTACATCCTTAACAGCAAAAGAAAAAGAGTCTCTAATCTAACTGCTGATTAAGAACATGAAAGTCTTCACCTATACACCTTACGAGATGCCAGGAATAGATACCGAGATTGCCTACCATTACCTAATAGCAGACCTACAGTGTCGACCTGTGGTATAGAAAAGAAGGCGAGCAGCAATGCAACGCAACATGTCAATGTTGTAATTGAGGAAGTAAACAATCTCCTTGAAGTGGTGGCAATCAGAGACGTCTACTACCTGCGATGGCTTTCGAATACAATTGTCATAAAAAAGAAGAATGGTAAGTGAAGGGTGTGTGTGGATTTCATTGATTTAAACAAGGCATGCCTCAAGGACCCTTTTCCCCTACTGAAGATCTACCAGTTGGTGGATGAAACGTCTGGTCATGAGAAAATGAGTTTCCTGGATGCATACAGAGGGTATCAGCAAATCCCTTGACACAAAGAAGATAAAGAGAATACAACTTCATTACTCCAAGGGGCATCTTTTACTATAAGGTCATCATGCCCTTTGGCCTCAAGAACGCTGGCGTGACCTACTAGAGATTGGTAACCAAGATGTTTAGAGATCACATCGGTAACATTGTGAAAGTATATATTAATGACATGGTTATAAAAAGCAAGGTTGGTAGAAAACACCTAGCTGACATGAAGGAAATGTTTGACATTCTAAAGAGGTATAAGATGAGGTTGAACGCTTCAAAATGCACGTTTGGAGTTGGGTCAGGCAAATTTTGGAATTCCTACTCATCAACCGAGGAATTAAGGCCAACCTTAATCAAATCATTTCCATCCAGAATATCTATGCCTCCAAAAACATCAAAAAAGTTCAAAAGTTGACAAGTATGATTGTAGCGCTTAACCGGTTTGTAAGTACTCCATTTTTGCCCGCTTGACAATCTCTGCTCCGGCCGGGTCACTTTCAAACTATATAGGCACATATAAGCCCAAATCAAGTTTCAAACCCCTATTTAATCAGCCAACCACTTTTCAGGCCCACTGGGCCTAACAGAAGCCTAATGACCAAACTTGCCCCTTGGGCCTTTAAGCACACCTTTGAGATAGTTTAAAATTTCTCAAGACCGTAAGTCCACCCTTTCAAAATTTTCTTAGACAATTAGGTGTACTCAATGCACCATCCCGACCAATTTCGGTCCTGGTTTGGTTAACTCCGGTTAAAATGACCGTTTTGCCCCTTGGCACGCCAACATAGCACAAACCCCTCCAGACGACGAGTACGCCTTCCAGGTTTGTGCCCAATCAGTCCAGTATGCTCAATATACCATTCTAATCCATCCTGACTCTTTCTGACAAATTTCAGTCAAAATGATTATTTTACCCCTAGTGGCCTGAATGCGCTCCAAAAACACATCGCCTCTAAGTACCAAACCAACATTCCCCAGAATTCCCTGTTGTACACCCGTTTCCAATCCCAAGTGAACCCTGTGACTTTAAATACTTTCAAATCAAAGAAAGTCCCCTGGAGCATCTCACAGATGCTTTGCTAGGGTTGTCTTTTCTTCTGATTCCCTGATTATAATACAACATCAAACAATTTGAGAAATGCATAAATCAGGTAATTCCCAAAAATCTGTCCATAGGTCTTTCCATCAATAAAGCTCGATTGAATAGATAGCTTCCCGAAGCCCCAGATCGAGTGGCTCGGAAGTTGCCATTTTCAGAAACCCTGCGTGACGCTCCGCTAGGGTTGTCTTCTCTTACGATTCCTTAATTATAATACACCATCAAATGACTTCAGAAATGCATAAATTATAAAATTCTCAAAAGTATTTTCAAAGCACTTTCCATCGGTACTGTCTGGTTAGAGAGATTATCCCCTAAAAACCCTAATCGCGTGGCCCAAAGACCGCTACTTTTGAACATCCACGAAGTGTATCATAAATGCTCCGTAAAAGTGTGTTTTCGTACACACTTCTTGAGGTGGTATCTCACTCTTATGAACACCTTTGAAGCTCTCCGAAAGTTCCCAGTTCTTGAGAAACAATAGGAGAATATTATAAACGTGATCGATTTTCCTGAATCTTTCCTAGAATGCACAATTATCATGGCAAAGTTCACACAAAAGTTTCCGGCTAGCATATGCTACATGCACCCAGATTGTGATTAGATCAATCAAAACTTTGCTTATTTCCCAAGTTGAGTTAGTACAGAGGGTGCCACATGGCATTCAACGATTAGATCAATACTGGCGCATGTACTACATGCATCGGGCAAAAATTGCCTAGGCGCATGTAGCATATGCGCCAGATTCCAGCAGATTGCCTATAAATGCCAAACCCCTCCCCTGAATATTCAGAGCTAAAAATAATGGCAAAACCCTGCTGAAATACTCCCAAAACTTCGAGAAATCCTAAATACTCCACCTCTTTTAACCTTCCAAGCATCCAAGCTAGATTCCACTCATCTCAAGCCTATACACTTCATCTTTAGAGCCTCCAAAGCAACACTCAAGCCATTTTCAGCCCACTTGAAGGCCACTGAAGATCCTTCAAATCTCAAGCAAAGCTCTCCATTGAAGCTTGAAGAAGTTGTGAAGACAAGGTAATATAAATATATTTTGCTACCCCGACTCTTCTCTTCTCCCTCCTAGCCTACTTAGGTTATGCTCTATTTTTAACCCCCCTCTTCTAACCCCTTTCTTGCATGCTTGGAGTAAGAGAGCTCTTAGGTCATGCCTAGAGAAAAGTTTGTGGGAGCCACCATGTAAAGGCATTTCTCACAAGCCTACTTTGAGATGGTATGACCTTAGAGTACCTCGTAATGTGGTGTGACCTTTTACCCTTGTATGATTTCATGACCCCCTTACATATAGTTGCTATGCTCATGTATTGCATTTTTTCATGTTTAAAGCTATTTTTCAAACCCCTTAGCATTTCTAATCTCTAAACATTTTTCAAAATCTATATTCAAGTATTTTTCCGAAAATGGTCCTAAGAGTTGATTTCTTGAAGCCTAGTTTGAAGCTTTAGATTTCTATGTCCTAGGGAGCCTTCCTTAAGCCCCTTGACTACATTTTGCATCATTGTACTTTACCATTTTCAAGTTGTATTAAAATAGTTTTCAAACCTCACATTTCACCTTGATTTTCAAAGTTTTGCTCTTTTGAGTCTTGTGGTTGAAATGGTCCTTATGGAACCCTCTCTTGAGTGATCTCCTCATTTATTCACTATAAGGATCCTAGCTCACTAGAGTAGTTTTCTACACCTAAAGAGTGATTTTCAAAACAACCATCTTCAAGAAGGGTTCTCGAAAGTTCATTCTTTTTATTTTGTACAAAAAATGGTTCTCTAAAACAACCATTACATGTTGATTTTCAAAAGCTTGGCTCTTTTTAAATTAGTGGTTATGATGGTCCCAATAAAACCCTCCTTGGAATGGTTTCCAACTATCAACCATATAAACCCTACACTTGATTAGAGCCCATTTTCATGCAATGATCTTTTTCAAAATTCGTGTAACTCTTTAAAGTTGTTTTCCAAGTCCTTTACAAAATATCATGGTTTCCAAAACCCCATTTTCAAAATTCACGCATAAAACCATTTTCTCAAAACCACTATGCCAAAACCCTAGTCCAAAACCATTTTTCAAAACCACATTCCAAAACCCTAAGTTAACCCAACCTTAGTTGGCTAACCTTAGGACACCTCCAAACCTTGGGTTAACCTAACCCAAGTTAGTTAACCCTAGTCAACCATACCAAAGGTTAACCTAACCCTAGTTAGTTAACCTTAGTTGTCCAAACCCTAGATTAACCTAACCTTAGTTAGTTAACCCTAGTGGACCTAACCCTAGTTACCTTGACCAAAGTTAGTTGAACTTTAAGGCTCAAACTCAAAGGCCCTTTTAAAGCTCACATTCAATTAAAAAAATCATTAGCATGACATACGTTAAAAAAAATCCTACTCTTTTGAGTTTTCAAAAATCAATTCAAATGTCTTTTCTAATTCTTCCATATTCTATTCCAAAATGTTTTTAAGAATTCTCTTAAATTTCTCTTGACAAAAATGACTAAACACTTACCATTTTCACAAGCTATTTTCAAAAGTGATTTCAAAACTCAACTTTAAGGTGATCTTAACCCTTTCATGGTTAAGGTTTCCTTAGAGAAAGTGACACATCAAGTGTGACCTTCTAAGGTCTTTATAGGGTGTCGAACCCTAAATGCTTTTCAAGAACCTTTTTCAAAAGTCTTTTTCAAACATTACATTCTTGAAGTAACCTTAATTCTTCCATGGTTAAGATTGTTCAAGTGTAAGTGAGATATTCAAGAAGGGTTCTATAACCCTTAAGTTTTAAAAACCAAAGGGAAGTCTCTATCACATTTCCCAAACATGTTTTCCAAACTTATAGCCCTAAAAGAGTTTAGTTCTTCAATGACTAAACTCTTAAAGGTGATGAAACATTAAACATGCATTTCATAAGGTATTCAAAAACTAATTTCAAAAGTCTTTCAAAGACAAGTTCATAAGAGTATTTTCAATCCAAACTCTACCTCCAAAGTTTGCAAAACAAGACTTCAAAATATTTTCAAAACACCCTTGAGTTGTTTCAAAATATTTTCAAAACTTCTTTGAGTTATTTCAAGACCTTTCCAAAACTCCCTTGAGTTGTTTCAAAGCACTTCCAAAACTTCCACGAGTTGTTTAAAAAATATTTCAAAATTCTCTTGAGTTAATTTAAAAAACATTTAAAATCATCTTCAGACCGGATTTCAAAAACACTTCAAACATTCCAAGTCCTATTTCAAAGACATTTTTCTAAACTCTCAAGTTCTCTGTTTCTAAAGATTCAAAGTGTCTTCAAAACTTTCTAAAGACCTCAATGCGTCTTCAAAGTTCCCAAAGGCCCTAATGTGCCTATTTTTCAAAACTAGAGCCTAATGTGTCTTTCCAAATTAAGACCACAATGTGTCTTTCAATAGCCTCAATGCACCTATTTTTTATCGAGCCCTATCCCGAATTACAAATGACCTGATTCTTGTCAAATGAGATACATAGGTAACCTTCAAATTGGTGTGGTCATAACTCTATTTTAAGTCATATCCCTATAAGCACCCCATTTTTGCCCACTCGGCAGTCTCCAGTCCGTCCAGACTTAAATTCAAGTCAATATGAACATATTCCGATTTAAAACACCATTCTAAGTCTAATCCCGTCAATCAATTGCTTTGCGGGCCCATTGGGCCCAAGTAGAGGCAAAATGATCAAAATGCCCTTGGGGACATTGTTCGGTCCAATTCCAGTGGGCAAGTCCTTTCGAAGACAGTAAGTCCCTATTTTTTTAATTCCAAGTCCAATTTCAATCCTAATTAAATTTGGCACACCTTTTGAGATAATTAATTTCTCAAGGTAGTAAGTCTATCTTGTCCGGCACGTTTCTGAGAGAACTCTTTGGAATGGTAAGTCCCTTCAAACTTGTCGACCGGGAAGAGACCCCAAGTCCCCTTGGTGGTAGAACGGTCCACCTTTGGCCCCTGTTAACCTGCTAGCGAAGAAATGTCTATTTCAGCATGCCTTCCAAGAAAGTTGGTTCCTCAGGCACTAATTCCACCTAGCAGCTTCCCAAGATCAGACAGTCTCTGGAATGATCGCGACCCGTTAGAGTAACAAAAATACTCGTAAACATTGCAACTGTCAGAGTGGCGGAAACACTCGCAAATAGGTCGATATAGGGTATTGCCAACAAACCCCTATGTCACGGGACCACCGTCAAAGTGATGAAAACACTCAAAACCCAAGTCAACACCAGTGCCTGTTAGCCCACTTCGGTGAAAAATGACCAAATTGCCCCTAGGGCCATTTTTGGCACGTTCCTTGAGAAAGTACCTAAGTCCTTAGAACGGTAAGTCCACCCTTCTAAGATTGTCTTGAAGACAATCTGGCATGATTAGGTGCCTTTCAGTCAGTTTCGGGCCAATTCCGAGATATTCCAGTCAAGATGACCATTTTGCACTTAGGCATCCGAGTGCCCCAGGAACCACACTAGCTCTGGGTATCAAATCGGTAACCTCCTACAGATTTTTTTGATAGTATCCCCGGCTCCGATACATTTCTAGGTCATTCGAAGTCAGTTCCGACAAGCCCGATGCAAATTGATCGTTTTGCCCCTAGCGGGGCCGTTTTCCTTTTCTAACCACGCCAGCACTGGGTATCAAACCGGTAGCCTCCTGGAACATTCTAGCTAATGTTTCTAAGCTTCCAGTCTTCTTTTGGGATATTTTGAGTCCATTCCGGTAGCTTTCTAGTCCGATTGACCGTTTTGCCCCTAATGGCCCGACCAACCCCTCTGTCACATCTTGACATCATTCTTCAAGTCTATTACACTTGAGACTTTATGTTAGGGGTTCCTGTCCCTTTTCGGCCTTTTGGGCCATTCCCGGCCTTTCAAATCATTCTTGAACCTTTCAGAGCCACTCCTAGTAAAGCTAGGCTAAAAATTGTATGGTAGTCACTAGTACAAGCGCACAAATCTTCTAAAGATATATTGCTTGCCGACCTTAAAACTTTCCTAAGTGGCTGGCACCATTGTAAGAGGCGCTAGGTCAATCCTCTGTCTATAAATACAGAGCCTCTTCCAGTGTGAAAAAGGTCCGCAAACTCAGTCTAAAAACTCTCTTCTTTGATACACAAAGCTCGTAGCCTCCCCAAACCCTAGTCTTCTTTAGGTTTTCCAAACCCTAGCCCCCATACACTAAACCCTAATATACATACACTCCCATACACTCACATACACCCCTATACACTCCTATATTAGCTTCCAAAACCTCCATTGAAGACTTGAAGTGCTACAACTCTGAAGTTCCCGAAGATCCAAGCAAGCTCTCGAAGGTCGAAGCAAAGCAAAGCGAAGATCGAAGTAAAGAAAGCAAACCGAGCAAGCAAATAAAAGAAGACATAAGGTAGGCACTCTATTTACGTTTATGCAATTTCCTCCCCTCTCTTCTCTCTCCTGACCCACTTGGGTTTTCTTCTATTTTAATCCCTCATCTTCTACCTCCCTTTCTTGTATGCTTAAAACAAGGGACTCTCCCCGGCTTATGTGTAGGATTAGGCTATTGAAAGTCACCGTGTTGAGGGCTTTCTCTTAGTCTAACCAGAAACCACGTGGGTTCGGCCCCCTTGATTATGTGGTGAAGCCTTTAACCTTGTATGTTCACAATCCTGACTTGCATTATGCATATCATGATCATGCATCTCTCCAAAATTCGTTTTTAAACTTGTTTTCAAAACTTGCATCAAAACCGTTTTCAAAACTTGCATTAAAATTTTCTTCTTCAAAACTTATTTTTCAAAATCACAATCCTAAGGCGATTCTAGCCTTTTCATGGTTAGAGTTGCTTTATAAAAGTGTTACATTTAAAGTGACCAATATGGTCCATATTTTCAAATCATTGTTGTTTTCAAACCACAATCCTAGAATGGTTCTAATCTTCTTATGGTTAGAATCGTTTTAGGAAAGTGTGATATTTTTAGAGGCTTGCAAAAGTCCATATTCAAATCCTTTTCGAAATCTCTTTTTAAACTTATTTTCCATAACCTCTCTTTAAATCCTCTCCAAAATCTCTTTGTACATCTACTTTTTAAAATCTCCTCTCTAATGCACTTTTCAAAAAATTCTCTCCAATCTCCTTTCCAAAATTGTTTTCTAAAGATTCCCTTCAAAAACTTAACTTCCTAAAAACTTTTTTCCAAAAAGCTCTCTTCAAAATTCACTTTCTAAAAATGCTCCCTAAGTTTCCTTCCTAAAAACTCCTTCCAAAAGTCCTTTTCCAAAAACTCATTTCTAAGATCTCATTCCAAAAATTTTCCTTTCCAAAAGTTCTACTTTCCAAAATCTCATTTCTTGGAGTCCAAGTTAAGGCCTAGAGCTACGATTAGGAAACCCTAATTTTCTTTCCAAAAACATGATTTCTAATTTCTTATTTTGGCCTCAAACTTTAGGTTTTCAAATCCTATTTTTTACCCCAAAATCTAGGATTTTCAAAACTTCATCTTCCCTTTAGGAAACTAAATCCAATCTCTCCATTTAGGAAACTAGATCCAATCCTTTGTTTTTGGAAACAAAATCAAATTATCTCTTTTTAGAAACGAAATCCAATCTTTTGCCTTAGGAAATAGGAATCTCAATCTTTCCTAATCCAAACCTTTCATAATCCCAATCCTTCTTAATCCAAATCTTTCCTAATCCAATCCTTCCTAATCTCATACCTTCCTAAACCTTAAGTTTTCAAAACTTAAACTTTCAAATCTTTCCTTAAACTTTAAGCTTCTTAATTTTTCTAATTCCATACCTTTCCAAATTTCAACTTTCCAAATCTAAATATTCAAATTTTTCTTAAACTCAGACCTTTCCTAATTTCAAGTATTTCTAAAACTCAAACTTCGAATCTTGCTAAAATTCTAAACTTTCTAAATTTCAAATCTTTCTAAATTCAAAACTTTCTTAAGTCAAAACTTTCTAAATTCGAAACTTTCTTAAGTTAAAACATTTCAATTTCAAAAATTTCCAATTTTAATTCTTTCCTAATTCAAAACTTCCCTAATTCGAAACTTCCCCAAAACAAAAACCTTCCTATTTCAAAACCTTTCTTATTTCAAAACTATCTTATTTCAAGACCTTTCTTAAAATGAACTTTCCTAAAATGAAACTTTCCTAAAATGGAACTTTCCTAATTTGAACCTTTCCTAAATCTCTATCTTTCCAAAATAAGTCCAATCTTTCTTAAACCTCAAAATCTTTCCTAAGTTCCATCTTTCCTAGGTCTAGGTTTTCTGAAACCAATCTCTTCAAATCTTCCAATCAAAGTTCAAATTTCCTAGTCTTCCAATTCAAATTCTAACTCAATTTCTTTTTTCAATCAAATTCTTCTATTTTCAATCGAACTCTTGTTCGAACTGCGACTGACATGATTCCTCAAAAGGGATACGTAGGCAACCCTCATGGGTGCAGTCGTAACTTCTTTTAAATCTCTAATTCCATAACTCTTTTAAGTTTCCAAGTCTATAATCTATTTTAAATTTCTAATTCCAACAATATATTTTCAAATCTCTATTTCCAATCTCTAAAACTTTCTTTCAAAATCAAATCTATCTTTTCAAATCTTTTTCTCAAATTGAATCAAGTCTTTTAAAATCTTTTTGCTCAAATCGAATCAAGTCTTTTCAAATCTATTTTCAAATCAAATCTTTTCTTGCATTTGCATATCATGCATCATGTCAATTCCATTCTAAAAATTCTTTCCTAAAGGGGATAGTTTTGGATATTTATTAATCAAAGACTCTAATGGGTGAATCTTAGGTGAATAGATATGTAGGTACCGTAAGGGCGGGGTCAGGTGATGGCTTAGTGCGTCTTCCCTACACGTAACCAACCTCCGAACCTAGATCACTATTTTCAAAGATTAAATGGAGTTATTTTCAAAAAAATGATTAAGTATTTTTTAAAGGTTGCCAAACCACCTGTTTTCTTTAAAAACCTTCTCTTGAGGATGTATTTTTAAAATCATTTTTAAAAACCTAAAGTGTAGTATCCGGATTGTGCTTATTTTTTAGGTGACCTAACTCACCATAATCAAATTAGGTGGCAACTTTAAATTGTTTTCCAAAAGCCCTTATTCAAAATTAATTTTCAATTCAAACCTAGTCACACTCATTCTTCTAGGAGGATGAATTCCAACGAGAGAGTACAGTATTTTTCCCGCTTGTGTGTGTATTCCTCGAGTGCCAAAAATCTGGGCGCGACAATCCCCTTTTCAAAAATGTTTTCGAGTCTAAATTATTTTCAAAAATATTTTTTCCAAATTCAATCCTTTCAAGTCTTTCAAAACTTGCATCATTACATCATCTCATTCCAAAAGTGATGACCAAATTATTTTTCAAAATTCTAAAGTGGATATTAGTAATTGGTTATCCAAGTGAGTGAACCAAAGGTGATCAGATATGTAGGTACCAAAAAAGCATGGCAGAGTGATGATCTTAGAATGTCTTCCCTACACATGATAACCTCTGAACCTAAAATCACTGTTTTCACATGACCAAATTAGAGTTATTTTAAAAAAGGGCTTAAATTCTTCCAAAAGTTGCTAAACAATCCATTTTCTTAAAATCCCTCTCAAGAGTAAGTTTTCAAATATTTTTCAAAAATTTAAGTTTAATCCTCGGATTACACTTAGCTTTTAGGTGACCTAGCACATCTTTAATCATGTTAGGTGGTGACTCCAAACTTTTTCCAAAAAGCCCTTGTTCAAATCAATTTTAAGTTCAAACCTAGTTGCACTCGTCCTTCTAGGAGGATGAATTCTAACAAGAGAGTACCGCATGTTTCCCACGTTCTCGAGTGCAAAAAACCAGGGTGAGATAGCTGGAGACTCCACTGAGGATGCTTAGAAGTTTAGGCCATTGTCATGTCTCTTCACCCTTCACTCACCTAGAATCTCTGGTTACTTTGTACAGTTTTATCCACTTTTCAAAATTTTTCTAAGTTCCTAAAAAGTTTTTCAAAATCTTAAGTTTGTAAAAACAAACATTATTTTCCAAAGCAGTTTTCAAACAAGTGTCATCACTTACATTCATTGCTCATACATTGACATCCATTTGCATGCCCTCGCATCACACTCGCATTGCTTGCATTTATTGTCCATTTTATCTTGCATTGAGTTTTTTTTTGAAAAATTACTAATTCCTTACATTTTCTTTTGTAGGTGGACCTTTTGTTGACACTTTGTTTTATGTCATATTAACTACCATGCATGTGATGAATGAGCAGAATGAGATGTGTATTGCTGGATTCTTTCCTTCATTTTTCAAAAAATCTACACACACTTGGTGCCCTCACTTTCATTTGCATTCGTGTATAATTACCTGGTTACTACTCTTCTAGTTAGAAGGGGGAACATTATATTGACTGTGGGTGGATTCTATATCAGTTTCTCAGCCTATAGTCTCTTGATAATTCTCGAACTACTAGCCAAAGATGGAGTTTACCCTTTCGGGGGTAGACGTTGGAGATTTAAATGTTTGGAAACCATATTTTTTAGGAAGCATTAGTAAACCCCCAACCTCATGCTCATGTAGCACTCCATGCATAGTCGAGCCTCCGCCGGATTTAAGACACATGCATCAATTTCAAAAACAGGGTGGAAAGGGTGATCACTTGCTATTACACTGCTTGTACATTTTCCTTTACTATACAAATGTCATACTACTCATGCATCTTTTAGCATCATAATTGTTCATGCATCCGTATTCATCTCAAGGCAAGAGTTCCTTAAGTAACTCAAGTCATTGCATCTCCATGCATCTGATTAACCCCCAGAAAATGGCCCAAAGCTATTCTCATTCAAATCAAGCCAACCAGAACTCCTAAGGGTACCAAGTGACCCTAAGGATTCATGGCATGCATCAAGGTTATCCTATAAAAAGGAGCCCCAATCTCTCTCTATTCATGGAGATAAGACTGCCAAGAAGACAAGGGGTAATCAAGAAGCAATGGTCATCCAACGACCTCCATCAAAGAATAAAGAAGGCAGATCCGAAGAATCAATAGTAGCTTAGGAATCTAATGTATAGGAGATAGGCAAAAGATCTTATAGAAAATTGTTTCCTTCCCCCCTTCAATGTATTTCAATTCCATGTACAAAAAGCAATTCAAGAATAATAATTTTTTTTTTTTATCTCTTTATCTTTCTCGAATCGATGAATGAATGAATGAATGAAAGCAATAAGCCACATGTATGGTACTGCATGCAGTGGCAAAACCGTTTCTCTAAAGCTGGACAACTCATCATGATTAGTTCTCCCGACAAGCAAGGGCACCTTTAAGGCATGCATTGCATAAAAATTGTCAAAACAAGGCACTAACTTTTTCCTTTTTCTTGTTTTATACTTTTTCTTCACCTTCCCCCCATTACTACAGAGATCAAAAGCCAAGTCCACATTCGAAAACATCCATGGAGCCCACTCAATGCACCACCAAGTTTGTCCCTCGAGCAAGACCAAGCCCAGATACTAGAAAAAGTAAGAGGACTTGGGAAAAGGATGACCAAAATGGAAGCAATGCTCTCCTTTCTCTTATCCCATGCAGGTATAATAACCAATGAGCAGGCAAAGGCTCTTCAAGTCCAAACCCATGAGCGGCATGTTGTCTAATAAAAAAGAACTAAGGAAGACGACCGAGATTACCCTCCATTGGATTGCTCTCTAACCACTGCCTACCGACGACTTCGCCAAGCCGACCACCTTATTCTGATACCTCCCAGGTCTGTCTTTAACCAAAGCTCGAATTATATAATCCTAATCTATCATGTGAATACCATTCCAATTCACTTGGCCATAACACAGAAAATTATCCCACTTTGAAGAGCAAGATCTAAAACCTTCTCGATTTCTAGGCCATTGAACCAGCTATTATTACGCTAGAACTTGATCCCTAGCCTTTAGAAACATCAGAACACCCTTCCACCCTAGGAGAGCGAGTTGGAGAAATCAACTTTTTTCTAAACTTGCTTGCACACAAACCACAACTTATTATAACCTCCTAGCAGTAAGACACCTGAAGTCTATACCCTTTCGGCCTCTACCCAATCCCTTATCACCCAACTTTAACTTAGCAGCAACCTGCGAATATCATTCGGGTGGCCAAGGTCATGACACTAAGGAGTGCTTCTCTTTGAAGCATAAAATTCAAGACTTAATTGACTCAAAAGTTATTGGCACACAAGAAGCCAACCCAACTCATGTCACTCCCTGCCCATTTCCAAACCACACCATTAATTTTATCATGGGAAATGAGGATGATCCAGACAATCCCAGCAATGGAAATGATAACATTCAAAAACTGCAAGTCTTGGGGGGTAGCCAGGGCACCGCATTTGATGCAGAAAATTGAATGAAAAAAGGGGTTCACCACTGGTGCCCTAAGTGCCATAGACGACAATTCGATCTGCACCGTGCAACCCGACGAGGCACCTGGCAAGTAGAGTGTGGAGAAGGTTGGAGTAATCTTAAAGCCTGTCTAAGGGACTTATCAATTCAAAAAGAAAAATGAATGTTTTCTAGATTTATCCACTTTTCTTCCTATCTTTTACTTTTCCTGTCCTTATTCATGTCTTGTGCTTATGCTTTCAATTAAGGCCATGCCATGTAAAATAAAAAAAAAAAAACCTTGTTTAAATGAAAATGAAGGACTCTAGCTCATACCCTTGTGGATAATAATTGCTTTTAGGGATTCTTCCTCTATCTATAATGAATCAACTTGAAGGATGGGATAGCATGGGCAACCCATTCAACGGAGGTTAATACCTTTGAGAGAAAGATAGAGAGTGAAAGAGAGGAGGAATATAGACTCAATAAAGAAATGCGGAGCTTATTGAAGAGGTGATACTTGAATGATATCCTAGCTAAGCGATGGATAACCAAACTCTTAAAATGAAGAGAAGTCATCGTTCAATCCTTCCAAAAGAAATAACACTTCCTTTTGCTCAGTCCACTAGAGCTATAAGTAATTTTCATTCAGATATCCCCAAACCAAGAACTATCCCCCATATTGGGGTAAGCGCATGGTGGTTGATTCAATAGAAAGTATATGGATTTATTTAGGAATATTGTCTAAATTTTATAAAAAGGCTTTGTGGACTAAGCAATTTAATTTGAAATGAAGAGACGCCTTCGATTCTACTACCATACAGTTGGAGATATCCCCTCGCAAAGCCTCCTTTGAAAAAATATAACTGACCTAATGATCATCGCCCACACTAGGTTAAGGCAAAAACCATAAATGAGAACTAATGAGCGTGCAATGAAGATGGTGATTTTCAAGAGGATATGACATCAGTGACATCTCTAAGAACAAGCATAGCAGCAAGTTTTTCGATGCTAAGAAGAGTCTCGGATGACAAGTAAAAAAAAAAAGAGAAAAGAGAAACGCGTTAGTGGTGGCTTTCAAGGGAAGATAATGTCATCTCAAAATAGGAATGAAAAAGTTGGCACCTCTAAAAGACGACATAGGAATAAGTTTCTATAAAGAGTTCTAATTAGAATGGAGAAAAAAGTTCAAAAGAACAAAAAAGGTAAAAAGGAAAGAAGGGAAAAGAAAATCGAAGTTAAATGGCCAAAGATGATCATGGGTATTTCAGAATCCCACAAGAGATAATATTTGAGCCTTTATATCCTTTTCTTCATAAATCCTTTAACCTAGCCTACGTAACGGTTCAAATCAAAGTCCTCTCTAATAAAAGAAAATTGGTTAGTCCAAATAAGCCTGAACAATACCAAGACCAACAAAAAAAAAAAAAAAAAAAATAGATGGGAAGGAATTCAGGGGCAATCTCATGCTCTAAGGTGTGCTAAGATGTTTTTGGTTTAAACAACCCACTAAAAGAAAATTTTTGAGCCTAAATATCCCTTCATTTCTTATAACCCTTAAACCCGCCCTACATTACGGTTCTAAAAGAAGTCTTCACAGATTGAGAGTCAAGCTGTTTATCATTCAGCAAAGGGTAGGCAAGTTATCACTCAAGCCATAGTGGAATGAAAAGATCTCAGAGAGAAAACCAAGTGAGGATAGAAAATCCCCAAACAGTTGGAAAACCAAAAGGTCAAGATCCTCTGAGAATGGCACAAATGTTATCACACCCCAATAAGAATGAGACAAAACCAAAAAGGGCAGCATTCTGAAAGGGAAGTAAAATCCCGAGAGTATGGGCCCTAGGCAATCCTAGGGCATTCTTCGTAAATAACCTATATTCATGCAATACTTATGCATTTATGACATGTATAACATGTACATCCATTTAATTCATGTGTAGTTCAATTCTATTTATGCATTCATCAAAAAGTATGGCATGCATTCAATTCTATTCATGCATGAGCCAGTGCATTCATCAAAAAGCATGACATGGATTCATTTCAACCTTATGTAAACCCGTACATTCATTTATTCATATTCCTGTCTAATTTGTGCATCCATCCATAGGCATAACATACATTTTTCTAACTTCCAGTGAAAAGTTTAAATAGTTTAATTTGACATTTTTCAAATAATGTAGACTGGGCCAATGTCCCATCCTCAACCTCCCTAATCAACTTTAGAAAGCCTGATTCAACATTCTCACATCATTAAAACTAGGGCAATGACCCACCCTACTGTAAGCACCCCATTTTTGCTCGCTCAATAATTTCCGACCCGATCGGAATCACATTTAAACCGACAAAGACACATTCAAGTCTAACCAACTTTTCAGACTCAATCCAGTCAATCAATCACTTTGCAGGCCCACCGAGCGCAATACAGCCAAAATGATCAAAATGCCCTTGCAGCATTGCTCAATCCAATTCTAGTTGGCGTGTCTTCTTAAAGACGGTAAGTCTATATTTCAACTTCAATTCCAGTTCCAATTCTAGTCCAGACCAATCAAACTCAATTCGGTATGTCTTTCGAGAAAGTTAATCCCTCAAACTGTAAGTCTATTAAGTCCAACACATTTACTGAGGAAACTGCTCAGAATGCTAAGTCCCTTGAAACTTGTCAACTAGGATAGAACCCAAGTCCTCGAGATGGTAGAATGGTTTACTTCTGGTGCCTACTAGCCCGCCAATGTAGAATGTCTGTTATTCGGCACATCTTTCGATAAGACCATCCAGTAGCTTCCCGAGATCAGGTAGTCTCTAGAATGAACACATACCATCAAATAAATAGAAATATTCACAAACATTGCAGCCATCAAAGTGGTGAAAACACTCGCAAATAGGTCGACATTGGGAATTGCCAAAAAACCCCTTATGTCACGGGACCGAACACGTCTCTTGGTCGTGGCACATTTATCAAAGGATGGAAACACTTAAAACCCGAGTCAACACTAGTGCCTTTAGCTTACGCCGGTAAAAAAAACTAAATTGCCCCTTAGGCCCTTCTAGCACACTTCTCGAGAAAGTACCTAAGTCTTTAGAGCGTTAAGTCTACCTTTCCAAGATTGTCCCAAAGACAATCTGGCATGTTCAAGTGCCTTCCAGTCAGTTCCAAACCAATTCTAAGACCATCCGATCAAAATGACCATTTTGCGCCTAAGCATCCAATCGCGTTTGAGAATCATGGCGGCTCTAAGTATCAAACCTATAACCTCCTGAGAATGCTTCAAATAGTATTCTCAATCTTTCAACACATTTATGGATCATTCTGAGTCTATTTCGGTAAGCTCGGTGCAAAATGACCATTTTGTCTCGGTGGGCCGATTGCCATTTCTAACCACACCGACTCTGGGTATCAAATTGGCAACCCCTCATAACACTCTCGATAGTGTTTCCAACCTTCCAGTCTCCTCACGAGTCACTCCAAGTCCATTCCCTTGTTTCCCTAGTTTAAATGACCATTTTTCCCCTGATGGGTCGGTCGGCTTTTTCAAATATTCCGGCATTATTTCTCAAATCCATTACCTCTGGGACACCCTTTCAAGGGTTCCTATATATCCCCAGCCTTCCGGATCATTCTCGGACCTTCCAGAGTACTAGTGGAGTCAAGCCAAAATTTGCATGATAGTCATTAGGACAGGCACCCAAATCTTTTGCCTTGCGTCACAAGGGTCAAAACATACGTTTCTTGCTGCCTTAAAACACTACAAGCCAATAAATGGTCGGGCACCACTCTTAGTGGTGCCAAGGTTAAATTTGCATTGGTGCCCCTGCAACAAGCGCCGGTTCCTGTTTCAATTGCTTATAACCTCTTCCTGTGTAAAGGGTCCGCAAACTCATGCCAGAAACTTTGCCTCTTTGAAATTAGAGCTCGAAGTCTCTCCAAACCTAATTCTCTCAAGCTTCCTTAAACCCTAGCCTTCATACACCTTATACATCCAAACACAAGCCTCAAAACATCTATTAAAAATCAAGTGCTGCATATTTAAAGCTCTCAAAGTTCAAGTCAAGTAAAGCAAACAAAGCAATTAAAGCAAGAAGAATACGAAGTTGGTTTTCTATTTACTTTTATATAATCCCCCCCTCTCTCTTCTCTTCTAGCCCATTTGGGTTTTCTTTTATTTTAATCCCCATATTCTACCTCCTCTTCTTGCATGCTTGAAACAAGGAACTCCCTGGTTCATGCCTAGGAGAGACTATTGAAGGTCACCATGCTGGGGGGCTTTCTTCTAGTTTAACCTTAGATGGTGTGGGTTCGACTCCCTTGATTATCTGGTGAAGCCTAACCTAATATGTTCATAACCCTATTACATTGTGGTTATCATGTTCATACCTTGCATTCAAAATTATTTTCAAACTTGTATCAAAGTTCTCTTTCAAAACTTGCATTCAAAATCTCTTTCTTTCAAACTAGTTTTCAAAATCACACTCCTAGGATGATTCTTACTATTCCATGGTTAAGATTGTTTTAGGAAAGTGTTATATTTAATGTGACCATCAAGGTCTAAATTTTGGGTTAAAACCCCAAATTGTTTTTATCAAAACCAAAATCTTAAGATGATTGTAACCCTTCTATGGTTAGGGTTGTTTTAAGAAAGTATTATATTCAATGTGATCATTATGGCCCATATTTCAAAGCCTATTTGTTTTCAAAATCACAACCTTAGAATGGTTTTAATCTTTCATGTCACGCCCAGATTTTTCGCACTTGAGGAATACTCACGCAAGCGGGAAAAATGTTGTACTCTCTCGTTAGAACTCACCCTCCTAGAAGAATGAATGCGACTAGGTTTGAATTGAAAAATTGGTTTGAATAAAGGGCTTTTAGAAAATATTCGGAGTCACCACCTAACTTGATTAAGGTGAGTTAGGTCACCTAAAAACTAAAAATAATTTGAAGACTACACTTAGGGTTTTTGAAAAATGATTTTGAAAATATCTCCTCAAGAGAGGGTTTTTTAGGAGAACAAGTTATTTGGCAACCTTTGGGAAAACATTTAGCCCTTTTTGAAAAAAAAAAAAACTCCTTTTTGGTCTTTGAAATCAGTGATCTAGGTTCAGAGGTTGGTTATGTGTAGGGAAGACGCACTAAGCCATCACCCTATCCCACCCTTTCGGTACCTACATGTCAATCTACCCTAGATTCACCTATGAGATTCTTTAACTAACTATTGTTCGATCCTATCCACTTTGAAAAATAATGTTTGGAAAAACATGATGCATGATATGCAAGTGCAAGAAAAGAGAGTTGATTTGGAAATAGATTTGGAAAGGAATTGACTTGATTTGAAAAGATAGAGATAGAAATTTGAATTTGGAAAGAAGGTTTTGGAAATTGAAATTAAAGATTGAAAATAGAAATAAATCATGGAATTGGAAACTTGAAGAAAATTGTAGGATTGGAGATTGGAAGGAAATTGTAGAAATAGAAATTTGAAGAATGGTGTGGAATTGGAAATTTGAAAAATGTGGTGGAATTGGAAATTTGAAAAATGTGGAGATAGAGACTTGAAAAATGTGGTGAATGCACCCATGAGGGTTGCCTACGTATACTTTTAGAGGAATCAGGTCAGTCATAGTTCGGACCGGAGTCCGATTGAAAATAAAAGAGTTGATTGGAAGAAAGAGATTGAATTGGAAATTGGATTGAAAGGTTGAGAGATTGAACTTTGATAGGAAGATTTGAAAAGACTTGACTTTGAAAAACTTGGTTTTAGGAAACCTAGACTTAGGAAAGAGAGAATTTAGGAAGGATTTGAGGTTTAGAAAAATTTGACTCGAATGTTGGACTTGGAAGATTTAGGAAAGGATTGGATTTAGGAAGATTCGAATTAGGAAAGGTTCGATTTAGGAAAGTTTCGAATTAGGAAAGTTTAATTTTTGGAAAGTTTCGTTTTAGGAAAGTTTTCAAAATAGGAGAGTTTTGGAATTAGGGAAGTTTCAACTTAGAAAAGTTTTGAATTAAGAAAGTTTCATTTTAAGAAAGGTTTTGAAAAAGAAAAGGTTTTGAAAATAAGGAAGTTTTGAAAGTTGGAAAATTCAGAAAACAAGGAAGTTTTGAAAATAAGAAAGTTTTGAGTTTAGAAAGTTTTGGATTTGGAAATATTTGAAATTTAGAAAATTTAGGATTTATAAAGTTTTAGAGTTTTAGAATATCTTGAGATTAGGAAAAGTTTGAGTTTAGGAAAGATTTGAAAACTTGGATTTGGAAAGTTAAGATTTGGAAAGGGATAGAATTAGGAAAGGGTTGAATTAGGAAAGATTTGAAAGTTGAGTTTTAAAATTTAAGAAAGATTTTCAAGTTCAAGTTTTAGAAACTTAGGATTTAGGAAAGTAGAAGATTAGGAAGGATTTGAATTAGGAAAGATTTGGGTTAGGAAGGGATTGGATTTTGTTTTCAAAAGGGAAGGTTTGATTTTGTTTCCAAAAACGGAGGATTGAATCTAGTTTCCTAAATGGGAGATTTGATTTGGCTTCCTAAAGGGAGGATGGGATTTGGTTTTCTAAACGGGAAGATAGGATTTGCCATGGATTTGGAAAGGGAGGTTTTAGAAACCCTAGATCTGGAAAGCTATAGTTTTAACATAGAAAAATAGGTTTTGGAAATATGAAGAGTTTGGATGTGAAAAGGGAGATTTTGGAAACCTAGGTTTTAAGGCAAGTTTGAAAACTATATTTTTGGAAAGAAAATTAGGGTTTCCTAATTGTAGGTTCTAGGGCTTGACTTGGACTCTAAGGAAAGAGTTTTTGGAAAGTGTGTTTTTGGAAACGAAGATTTTTAGAAGGAAATCCTAGAGAGGAGTTTCTAGATGGAAGATTTTGGAAAGAGAGTTTTTTAG
The DNA here is from genome assembly GCA_033060915.1 of Euryodendron excelsum. Lineage (NCBI taxonomy): Eukaryota > Viridiplantae > Streptophyta > Magnoliopsida > Ericales > Pentaphylacaceae > Euryodendron > Euryodendron excelsum. The sequence goes on along the minus strand of CM065384.1, from coordinate 11,220,404 downwards.
AAAGAGATTGTTGGGGAGAGTTTTTAGGAAAGTGAATTTAGGGAGTGTTTTTAGAAAGTGAATTTTGAGGAGAAAGAGTTTTTGGAAAGAGATCCTAGTGAGGAGTTTTTTTAAAAAGAGATTTTTAAGAAAGAGATTTAGGAAGAGGTTTTTCAAAGAAGAAAACCTAGGGAACGTTTTTGGAAAGTGGACCTTGTAGAGAGCGTTTTGGAAAGGAGTTTAAAAACGAGAAGTTTTGGAAAATAGATTTTTGGAGGGAGTTTTTGAAACAATTTTGGAAAGGAGATTTTTAGGAAAGTATGTCGAAAAAGAGATTTTTAGGAAGAGAGACTTTTGAAAAGAGAGTTTTTTAGAAGGTGCAAAAACATCTCACTTTCCTAAAGTAATTCTAACCATAAGAGGGTTAGAACCACTTTAGGAAAGCGGTTTTGAAAACGACGAGGGTTGAAAATATGGACCATGAAAGTCACTTTAAATGTAACACTTTCCTAAAGCAATCCTAGCCATGGAAAGGCTAGAATCACCCTAGGATTGTGATTTTGAAAACATATTTTGAAAAAGAGATTTTGATGCAATTTTGAAAACAAGTTTAATGCAAGTTTTGAAAACGAGTTTGAAAACAATTTTTGGAAGATGCAAGATCATGATATGCACAATGCAAATTTAGGATCGTGAACATACAAGGTTAATGTTTCACCACATAATCAAGGGGGCCGAACCCACGTGGTCTCCGGTTAGCCTAAAGGAAAGCCCTCGACACGGTGACCCTCTAATAGTCTAATCCTACACATGGACCGAGAGTCTCCTTGTTTCAAGCATGCAAAGAAAGGGGGGGAAAGAGATGGAGGATTAAAATAGAGAAAACCCGAGTGGGTTAGGAGAGAGAAGAGAGAGGGGGGAGTGCAGAAATTTAAATAGAAAACCTATCTTGTCTCTTGTTTATTTTGCGCGCCTTGCTTTCTTCGGTCTTCACTTCACTTCAGTCTTGATCTTTGAGGGCTCGTCCTTAATCTTCAAGACTTTGGTTTGCAACTCTTCAAGTCTTCAAAGGAGAGTTGGGGGCTAATGTATAAGTGTATGGGGATGTGTATGAGTGTATAGGAGGCTAGGGTTTAGTGTATGGTGGCTAGGGTTTGAAAAACCTAGAGAAGCTAGGGTTTAGGGAGTGCACGAGCTCTATATATCGAAATATATGATTTTTAGATTTAGTTTGCGGACCTCTTTCACGCTGGAAGAGGCTCTTTATTTATAGAGGGAGGAATGTACTGGCGCCTGTTATAGTGGCGCTAGGGCAAATATTACACTGGCGCCACTAGGAGTGGCGTCAGGCCATTTTTTGGCTTGGTGCCACTACTAGTGGCGCCAGCCATTTAGGAAATATTTAAGGTCGGCAAGCAACGTATCTTTGACTAGTTTTAGGCGCTTATATTAGTGACTACCATGTAATTTTCAGCCTAGCTTCACTAGGAGTGACTCCGGAAAGTCTGGGAAGGAGTTTGGAAGACCGGGAATGACCTAGAAGGCCGGAAAAGAGCAGGAATACTTAAAATAGTGTCCCAAAGGTATTTGATATCTGGAGCCGATGTGGTCGGAAAAGACGACCGGCCCACTAGGGGCAAAATGGTCATTTCGCACCGGGTTTGCTGGAGCTGACTCGGAATGATCCAGAAAGGTAGAGAAAAGTTGAGAATACTATAAGAAGTAATCTTAGAAAGTTACCGGTTTGATACCCAGAGCCGGTGTGGTTCCCAGGGCATTTGGATGCCTAGGGGCAGAATGGTCATCTTAACTGGAAAGTCTCAAAAAAAGGCCCAAGGGGCAGTTTGGCCATTTTTCACCAAAGTGGGCTAACAGGCACTGGTGTTGACCTGGGTTTTGAGTATTTCTGCCATTCTGATGGCGGTCGTCGTGACATAGGGGTTTGTTGGCAATTCCTTATATCGACTTGTTTACGAGTATTTCCGCTATTCGGACAGTTGTGATGTTTGCGACGAATAAACTGTCTCGAGAGAAGGATTGGAATTGGAAAGGGGTCTTATCGTCTTCGGAAAGACGTGCCTGATTTAGAACCGCCTCGAGGAATAAATCGTCTTGAGAGAGGGATTGGAAAGGGGACTTACTGTCTTCGAAAAGATGTGCCTAATTTGGAACCATCTCGAGAAATAATCTGTCTCGAGAGAAGGATTAGAAAGGGGACAAACTATCTTTGAAAAGACGTGCCTGATTTGGAACTGTCTCGAGGAATAAACTGTCTCCAGAGAGGGATTGGAAAGGGAACTTACCGTCTTCGGAAAGACATGCCTGATTTGGAACCGTCTCGAGGAATAAACTGTCTCGAGAGAGGGATTGGAAAGGGGACTTACCGTATTTGGAAAGACGTGCCTGATTTGGAATCGTCTCGAGGAATAAACTGTCTCGAGAGAGGGATTGGAAAGGGGACTTACCGTTTTCAGAAAGACGTACTTAATTTGGAATCGTCTCGAGGAATAAACTGTCTCGAGAGAGGGGTTGGAATTGGAATTAGAAAGGACAATGCCCCCTAAGGGCATTTTGGTCATTTTACCTTTATTTGGGCCTGGTGGGCCCACGAAGCGATGGACAGACAGGATTTAGACCTAGATAGTTGGTTTCGATTGGGATATGCCCACAATGACTTGAACACAAGTTTGGACGGAGTGTAGACTACCGAGCGGTCAAAAATGGGGTGCTTACATTTCATGGGTAGAATCGTTTTAGGAAAGTGAGACATTTAAGAGACTTGTAAAAGTATATGTTCTAACCTTTTTCCAAATAGTTTTGCAAATCTACTTCCTAAAAAACTCTTTTCAAAGATCTACTTTCCAAAAACTCTTTGTTTTGAAGTCCAAGTTAAGTCCTAGAATCCATGATTAGGAAATCCTAACTCATTGCTTAAAATCATGACTTTCTCTTTTTCCTTAAATTATAGGTTTTCAAAATTATTTTCTATATCAAATCATAGATTTTCGAAACCTCTTTTCTTACCAAATCATAGATCTCCAAATCTAAGATTTTCAAAATTTAACCTTTTCAATTTCATGTCAAATTAAATCTTCCAATTTAGAAAATCAAATCAAATCCTCTAATTTTAGAAGCAAAATCATATTATCTATTTTTGCAAATAAAATCTAATCTTCAACTTTAGGAAATAGAAACAAAATCTTTCCTAATTTCATAACTTTACAAATCTTGACCTTCTAAATTTCAAACTTTTAAAATTTTCTAATTTCAAACTTTCAAACCTTTCCTAATTTCAAACTTCCAAGTCTTTTCAAATTTCGAATCTTTATAAGTTCAAATATTTCTAAATTCAAAACTTTCCACAACTCAAATCTTTCCAAAATCAATTCTTTCCTAAAATGAAAACTTTTCAAAAATAGAACTTTCCTAAAATGGAACCTTCTTAATTCAAAACTTTCCTAAGTTCAAGTTTTTCAAATTCTAACTTTTTAAATTTTTCCAAATCAAACATTCCCGAATCAAGTCAAATATTTACAAGTCTTTTCTAAATCAAGTGTTTCTAAATCAAATCAAATACTTTCGTAATGTTTCTTAAATCCAAACTTTCTAAGTCAAAGCTTTCCTAAATTGGAACTTTCCTAATTTGAAACTTTCTTAAATCTTAACTTTCTAAAATTAAACTTTCTAAAATCAAACCTCTCAATTTTAAATTAAATCTTTCCAATTCAATTGCATGCTTCAACCCTAGATTACCTAAACCCTAGGAGGCCAAACCCTAGTTCAACCCTCACCCTAAAGTTAGGAAGTTTCAACTCTTTTCTAAAACTTTTTTCTAAACCAAGATGGTTTTCAAACTTCAATTCAAGTCAAGATGATTTCAAAGCTCAACTATATCTTTCCAAATTAAGTTCAAGTTTTATTTCTAGTTCGATTTCAAATCAAAGTCAATTCCAAGTTCAATTTCAAAACTTCTATTCAAAGTTCAAATCGAACCCTTTTCAAATCAAACAAGATCTCAAAGTGTCTATTTTCAATTAGACCCCAAGTCCGAACTACGACTGACCTGATTCCCCAACAAAGGGATACGTAGGCAACTCTCATGGGTGCGGTCACAACTTTTTTCAAATTTTCAATTCCATAGCATTTTTCAAATTTCTAATTCCATAACCTTTTTCAAGTTTATGATTTCTATAACTTCTTTCAAACTTTAAATCTTTTCTTCAAATCTATTTTCAAAATCAATTTCTTTTCTTTTCTTGCATGTCATGCATCATATCAAACCTCTTTCTAACATTTTCAAAGTGGATATAATTAGACAATGGATAATCGAAGATTCTAAATGAGTGAACCAAGGGTGATAAGACATGTAGGTATCACAAGGAGATAGGGTGATTATCTTAGGATATCTTCCCTATACGTAACCAACCTTCGAACCTAGAATCACTATTTTCAAAGACCAAAAATGGAGTTATTTTAAAAAATGGGCTTAAATCTTTCCAAACGTTGCCAAACAACCTTTTTTCTCCAAAACCCTCTCTTGAAGAAAGTTTTCCAAAACCTTTTCATAAATCCTAAGTTTAATCTTCGGATTGCACTTAGGTTTAGGTGACCTAATTTCCTCTAAACAAGTTAGGTGGCGACTCCAAATCTTTTCCAAAAGCCCTTAATCAAATCAATTTTAAGTTTAAACCTAGTCGCACTCGTCTTTCTAGGAAGATAAGTTCTAACGAAAGAGTACTGTGTTTTTCTCACTTGTGTATTTTTTTGAGTGCGAAAAATTGGGGTGCGACACCTACACCTCCCATTCAATTTCAAACCAGTCGATCCATTCAAAAGAAACCCACCAAAGATGTTTGACCCTCCAGATCCCTCAAAATTTTCAAAAGAGACCTCACCCCTCCAAAACCAAATTCAAGACATTCAACCCGAGGAAGCACATTAACCAGAATTCTGCCATGACAGCCAAAGGAAAAATTCGGCAATCAGCACACCAAAGGAACATTACTCTCTAGAGATCTCAATCCAAGAAGCAGCAAATGTCATTTTCTCAAACATTCAAGATAAAAGAACTACAACCAAATCCCTCCTATCAGTAAAGATTGGGTTTCCGAGCTTCCTCTAAAAAAGAAAATTGGGTTTCCGAGCTTCCTTTGAAAAATCAGATTTGGGTTTCCGAGCTTCCTCCGAAATAGCAGATTAGATTTTTGAGCTCCCTCCAAAAAAGCAGATTGGGTTCCCGAGCTTCCTCTAAAAAAGCAGATTGAGTTTTTGAGTTTTTTTTTTTTTATCAAAATTATATTGGGTTTCCAAGCTTCCAATGAAAAAGCAGATTGGGTTTCAAAGTTTCCTCTGAAAAGGAAGATTGGGTTTTCGAGCTTCCTCCAAAAAAATAGATTAGGTTTCCTAGCTCTCTCCATCAAAAGAAAATTTAGATTTTCGAGCTTCCTCTAAAAAAACAGATTGGGTTTTTGAGCTTCCTCCAAAAAAGCAGATGAGTTTATGAGCTTTCTCCATCAAAAGCATATTTGCTTTTAAGTTTTTTCCTACACCCAAAACACTTTTCGACCTTAAAACTTCAAAACTCAAACCCCATATTTCAAAATACTTCAAATTTTATCCTTTGATTGCCTCGCGGTCAACATAGGATCCTTCCTTTTTCATTTTTTTGCCTTTGACAAGTAAAGATAGAAAAGGAGGGGTAGTTGTAAGCATTCCATTTTTGCCCGCTCAACAATCTCTGGTCTGGTCGGATCACTTTCAAAACCATATAGGCACATTCAAGCCTAAATCAAGTTTTGGACCCTTATCCAATCAGTCAATCGCTTTTCGCGCCTAATGGGCCCAATAGAAGCATAATGACCAACCTGCCCCTTGGGCCTCCAGGTACGTCTTTAAGAAAGTTCAAAATCCCTTATGATGGTAAGTTAACCCTTCCAAAATTTCCTTAGACAATTAGACGTACTCAATGCACCATCCTGACTAATTCCAATCCTATTCCGGTCAACTATAATCAAAATGATCATTTTGCCCCTAGGCATGCCAATATAGCACAAACCCCTTCAGATGATGAGTACACCTTCTGGGACTGTCCCCAAGTAGTCCGGCATGTTTAATATGCCATTCCAATCTAGCCTGACCCTTTCTGACCAATTCCAGTCAACATGACCATTTTACCCCTAGCGGCCTAAATGCACCCCAAAAACACACCAGCTCTGGGTACCAAATTGGCATTCCCTAGAATATCCTGTTGTATGCCCGTGTCCAATCCCAAGTGAACCCCGTGACTTTAAACACTTCCAAATCAAAGAAAGTCCCCTGGAGCATCTCACAGATGCTCCGCTAGGGTTGTTTTTTTCTACCGATTCCCTGATTATAACACACCGCCAAACGACTTGAGAAATATGTAAATCAGGGAATTCTCAGAAGCCCGTGCATAGATCTTTCCATTGATATGGCTCGATTGAATAGATCGCTTCCTAAAGCCCCAGATCGCATCGTGTGGAAGTTGCCACTTTCAAAAACCACTAGAATGTCACACAGACACTCCACTAGGGTTGTCTTTTCTTACGATTCCTTAATTATAATGCACTATCAAATGACTTGAGAAATATGTAAATTAAGGAATTCTCGAAAGTATTTCTAGAGCACTTTCCATCGGTACGGTCCGATCAAAGAGATCATCCCCTGAAGGCCCTGATCATGTGACCCAAAGACCACTACTTTTGAACATTCACGGAGCTCCGAAAAAGTGTTTTCATACATGCTTCCTGAGGCAGTATCTCACTTTTTCAAACACGTTTGAAGCTCCCCAAAAGTTCTCGATTCTTGAGAAACAATAGGAGAACATCATAAATGTGACTGATTTTCCTGAATCTTTTTCAAATTCCACAATTATCGAGGCAAAATTCACACAAAAGTTCCTAGCGGTGGAGCGTATGCTGCATGTGCCCAAATTGTTATCAGATTGATCAAAACATTTCTTGTTCCCCAAGTTTAGTCAGTATAGAGGGTGCCACGTGGCATTTAACCACTGGAACAGTACTGGCACATGTGGTACTTGCACAAGGGCAAAAATTGCCTAGGCTCATGTAGCACAAGCACTAGATCCCAGTAGATTGCCTATAAATACCAGACCCTCTCTGAATATTCAGAACTGAAAACAAAGTGAAGCCCTGCTGAAATACTCCCAGATCCTAAAAAAAAATCCTAAATACCACATCTTTCAACCTTCCAAGCATCCAAGCTAGATTCCACTCACCTCAAGCCTATACACTTCATTCCTAGAACCTCTAAAGTAAGACTCAAGCCATTTTCAGCCCACTTCAAGGCCATTGAAGACCCTTCAAATGTTAAGCATAGCTCTCCATTGAAGCCTGAAGAAGTTGTGAAGACAAGGTAATATTTCTATTTACATTTTGCTACCCCCACTCTTCTCTTCTCCCTCCTAGCCTACTTAGGCTATTATTTATTTTTAATTCCCATCTTCTACCTCCCTTTCTTGCATGCTTGGAACAAGAGAGCTTCTAGGTCATGCCTAGAAGAAAGCTTGTGGGAGCCACCATGTAGAGGAATCTCTCATAAGCCTATTTTGAGATGGCATGGCCTTAGAGCACCTTGCAATATAATATGGCTTTTTACCGTTGTATGTTTTCATGACCCCTCTGCATATAGTTGTTATGCTCATATATTGCATGCTTGGCTCCATGTTTTATGTTCAAAGTCATTTTTCAAACCCCTTTGCATTTCTAACCTCTACACAGTTTTAAAAATCCATATTCAAGTGTTTTTCTAAAAATGGCCCTAAGAGTTGGTTTCGTATAGCCTTGTTAGAAGCTATGGATTTCTATGTCCTAGGGAGCTTTCCTTAAGCCCATTGACATCATTTTGCAACATTGCATTTAACCATCTTCAAGTTGCATTAAAATGGTTTTCAAACCTCATATTTCATCTTTATTTTCAAAGTTTTGCTCTCTTGAGTTTTGTGGTTGAAATGGTCCTTATGGAACCCTCTCTTGAGTGGTCTCCTCATTTATTGACCATAGAAACCCTAGCTCATTAGAGTGGTTTTTTACACCTCAAGAGTGGTTTTCAAAACAACCCTATTCAAGAAGGGTTCTCAAAAGTTCATTCTCTTTATTTTGCACAAAAAATGATTCTCTATAACCACCATTACATGTTGATTTTCAAAAGTTTAGCTCACTTTAAATTAGTGGTTATAATGGTCCCAATGAAGCCTTCTTTAGAGTGATTTCCAAATACCAACCACATAAACCCTGCCCTTGATTAGAGCCCATTTTCATGCAATAATTTTTTTTTTTTCAAAATTCGTGAAACTCTTTAGAGTTGTTTTCAAAGTCCTTTACAAAATATTATGATTTCCAAAGCCCCTTTTCAAAATTCATGCATAAAACTATTTTCCCAAAACCACTAGGCCAAAATCCTGGTCCAAAACCATTTTTCAAAACCGCCTTCCAAAACCCTAAGTTAACCCAACCCTAGTTGGCTAATCTTAGGACACCTCCAAACCCTAGGTTAACCTAACCCAAGTGAATTAACCCTAGTCAATCAAACCCTAGGTTAACCTAACACAAGTTAATTAATCCTAGTTGTCCAAACCCCAGGTTAGCCTAACCCTAGTTAGTTAACCCTAGTTGTCCAAACCCTAGATTAACCTAACCTTAGTTAGTTAACCATAGTTGACCTAACCCTAGTTACCTTGACCAAGGTTAGTTGAACTTCGAGGATCTCCAACTTTAAGGCTCCAACTCAAAGGCCCTTTTCAAGCTTACAGTCAATTAAAAAAACCATTCGCATGGCATGTATTCAAAAAAAAAAATCCTACTCTCTTGAATTTTCAAAAGTCAATTCAAAGTCTTTTTTAATTCTTCTATACTCTATTCCAAAATGTTTTCAAGAATTTTCTTTAACTTGTATTGACAAAAATAGCTAGACACTTATCATTTCCACAAGCTATTCTCAAAAGTGATTTTAAAACTCACAACTCTAAGGTGATCTTAACCCTTTCATAGTTAAGGTTTCTTTAGAGAAAGTGACACATCAAGTGTGACCTTCTAAGGTCCATATAGGGTGTCGAACCCTAAATGTTTTTCAAAAACCTTTTTTCGAAAGACTTTTTCAAACATCACATTCTTGAAGCAACCTTAATTCTTCCATGGTTAGGATTGTTCAAGTGTAAGTGAGATATTCAATAAAGTTTTAAAAACCAAAGGGAAGTCTCTAGCCCCTTTTCCAAACATGTTTTCAAAACTCATAGCCTTAAGGTAGTTTAGTTCTTCAATGACTAACCTCTTAAAGGTGATGAAACATTAGACATATCTTTCATAAGGTATTCAAAAACTACTTTCAAAAGCTTTTCGAAGACAAGTTCACAAGAGCATTTCCAATCCAAACTCTACCTCCAAAATTTTCAAAACAAGACTTCAAAATATTTCCAAAACTCTCTTGAGTTGTTTCAAAATATTTTAAAACTCTCTTGAGTTATTTCAAGACCTTTCAAAAACTCTCTTGAGTTGTTTCAAAGCACTTCCAAAACTCTCTTGAGTTATTTCAAAATTATTTCAAAACTCTTTGAGTTAATTTCAAAGAGATTTAAAATTATCTTTAGACCCTATTTCAAAAACACTTCAAACATCTCAAGTCCTATTTCAAAGGCATTGATCTAAACTTTCAAGTTGTCTCTTTTCAAAAACCTTAAAGTGTCTTCAAAACTTTCCAAGGACCTCAATGCGTCTTCAAAATTCCCAAAGGCCCTAATGTGCCTATTTTTCAAAACTAGATCCCAATGTGTCTTTCCAAATTAAGACCCCAATATGTCTTCCAATGGCTTTAATGCACCTATTTTCTATCGAGCCCTAGCCCAAATTACTAATGACCTGATTCTAACCAAATGAGATACATAGGCAACCTTTAAATGGGTGCGGTCATCACTCTAAAGTCAAATCCCCTTTTTAAAAATGTTATCGAGTCCAAATTATTTTCAGAAACCTTTTTTCAAATTTGATCTTTTCAAGTCTTTCAAAACTTGCATCATTACATCATCTCATCCCAAACTAATGACCAAACCATTTTTTAAAATTCTAAAGTGGATATTAGCAACCAGTTGTTCAAGTGAGTGAACCAAGAGTGATTAGATATGTAGGTACCGAAAGGGTAGGGTAGGGTGATGATCTTAAGATGTCTTCCCTATACGTAATCAACCTCCAAACCTAGAATCACTATTTTCACAAGAACAAAATGGAGTTATTTTCAAAAGGGCTTAAATCCTTCCAAAGGTTGCTAAACAACCCGTTTTCTTAAAATCCTTCTCAAGAGGAAGTTTTCAAATATTTTTCAAAAACCTAAGTTTGATCCTCATATTACACTTACCTTTTAGGTGACCTAGTACATTTTTAATCATGTTAGGTGGTGAGTCTAAACTTTTTCCAATAGCCCTTGTTCAAATCAATTTCAAGTTCAAACCTAGACGCACTAGTACTTCTAGGAGGATGAGTTCTAACGAGAGAGTACCGCGTGTTTCCCACATTCTTGAGTGCAGAAAACCAGGCATGACACAATTTATCAATCAATCTTCAGACAAGTGCCGACTATTCTTCCAACTCTTGAAAAAACTAGAATGCTTTAACTGGGGCCTAGAGTGCGACAAAGCCTTGGCCGATCTAAAAGCATACCTTGCCCAAATACCATTGCTATTAACGCCAAAGAAAGAGGAAGAACTATACTTATACCTGGCCATTACTGAACATGCGATCAGTGCAGTACTCATATGGTAGCAAGCAAAGTGACAAGGGTCAGTATACTATATGAGTAAGACTCTACTGAATGCAGAAACAAGATACCTCCCACTAAAAAAACTAGCTTTTGCCCTGGTGATGGCATCTTGAAAGCTAGTACATTACTTCAGAGCACACACAAAAAATGTTATTACCAATCACCAGCTCAAACCTCTATTCAGAAGTGTTGACTTCATTGGAAGGATCGAAAAGTGGCAGGTTAAGCTCGAGGAGTTCGATATCAAGTACCAGCCAAAGTTTTCGATAAAAGCACAAGTACTCACCAACCTCATTGCAGAATTCTTCACCAAGCTACCCCCTGAGAATGTAGTCCCTATGAACCCCCCTGAGAACAACCCTGTACTAGAGCTATTGTAACTTGATAATCACTAGAGGCTTTTGTGGACGGAAAGTCTAATGATAGGGGGTAGGATCAGGAATTATGCTCATAACTCCGGATGGGATGGCCATTGAGCAAGCAATTAAGCTAGAGTTCACAGCCTCCAACAACAAATCCGAATATGAAGCATTGCTCGCTGGTTTATGCCAAGCAACAAAGTTGAAGATTTCTAAGCTATTGGTGTATACAAATTCACAGTTGGTCATGAATTAAATCACTGGAGAATATGAAGCCAGAAATAACAGGATGGTGCTATACTTGGCCAAAGCACAAGAATTGATGAGAAAGTTCAAAATAATGAGTTTACATTAGATTGGGAGAGACAACAATGCTCATGTCGACGCATTGGCCACGCTCGCAGCTCTTCAATCTGGTTCTAACAGAACCATCTACATTGACATGTTGGCTACTCTGAGCATAGACCGAGATGAAGATCTTGCCTTACTAGTTGCACGGCTGGGTCTGTCATGGATGGATCTAATCATCACCTACTTTAGGGATGATATACTAACAAAAGACAAGAATGCAACTCGAAGGATCAAATACAAGGCACTGATGTATTGGCTTTCACCATATCATGAGCTTGTCGCACCCTAGTTTTTCCCTCCGAGTCTCTGTGACTCGGGGGAAAGCCCGATACTTGCTCATGTTAAAACTTATTGTCCTAAGAGGACAAGTGCAACAGGGGTTTGAACTTGAAATTAATATGATTAAGGGCTTTTTGAAAAAGGTTTGGAGTCACCACCTAACACGATTAAAGGTGTGTTAGGTCATCTAAACTAAGTGTAATATGAAGATTAAACTTAGGTTTTTCAAAAATGGTTTTGAAAATGTCCTTTAAATGATAACAGCTTCAGTCTCTAATCTAACTCAAATACCACATTAAACGTATACCTCATCATTATATCTCATTACAATCATTTGGTGTCTTTACACCACTTAAACCAAAATCTAAATAGTTTTAAAATCCTATTAAACAATTGGAAGAAGACAGCTGGATCCTGGGTTTTACTTGTGATATTTCTCGATGTACAACATAGTTCTTGGAAATCCCTATTGCTGTTCTTATCACGTTTACTGCCTTGCTATCTGAAATGTTACCCATAAAACGGGGTAAGCTGTAAAGCCCAGCAATAGTGTATTATCCAACATACAATAAGTTTAAGTTTTTCATAAAACAGTGTTTAACTAATTTCTAAGATAGTAGATGAAGACAATAATTTTGAAATCAAAATAAGTGTTGCAACGCTCAATGATATATAAAATTATATACGCTATATTCAAAATTTCAGCACATGTCATTTAAAATTTAGTAAAGTCATGATGTCTCAACAAGCAATTGTTCATTTCTTTATTATGCTCAAGTTACCACCTGATCTCCCCTTTCTATGTACCAATTCTTAAACCGGGTATCACAGTTCTTTAACCCTATTTAAGGTCTAGGCTAGGACCAATCCAGCATCAGTCTAGACTTAGGACCAAGTTCGCATTGGTCTAGATTTACGGCCAAGCCTGCATTGATCTGGGCTCAAAACCAAGTCCGCATAGGTCTGGATTTACGGCCAAGCCCGCATCGATCTGGGCTCAAAACCAAGTCCGCATAGATCTAGACTTATGACCAAGCCCGCATCAGTCTAGACTTCAGACCATAACCCCCTAGTCCATTTTCATAACCATATTATTCAACCCAATAGTGAAGAGTCCGCTTTGCTATCTCAGATATAATAGTTGAAAACATATAGTAATATAGTTCAAAAAGAACGAAATCACAAATCATGCTTTTCAATTTAGATAATTGTTCAATTCAAAATATGTAGATCGAAATGAAGTAGGCATACTGTTATTCTGGATTGGTACCCCCTACTGGATCATTCGAGTTGACTAAAGTAGTCCTTTTGGATTCGTCTCAGTTTACATGCAACTCTGTTAAGCACAATCGTTTAGTAACAACAAGTCAAGTATCTTGCTATATGGTGTAAAGACTCTCTAATGATCCTAAGTTTACTTGTTGTAAGGTGGAATGACTAAAATGCCCTTATGGCCCATTCGACCTAATGGGTATGATCTCTATTGTCTTTTCGTTTGCAAAATTCTAAACAAGTATAATGTTTTTCCAAAGCCTTTGAAAATATTTTGTGTACTAGCCTTTGGTATTTTAAATATATTGAAAATAGTCCAGAAAATTTTCTATTAGTGAAAATAGTTAATAAGCCTTAATAAATATTATGCTAGAACCACATTTAATTTTTAAAAATTATTAATAATCTGTAAAAAAAAAAAATATTACTTATAACATCTGACTGTTATACATATAAAAATATTGATATCAATAGTGTTATTTTAAAAAGTTCCTGAAACATGGTTTAAGTTAATGTTTTCTTCAAAAATTGAATTTTTAATTGTTAAAGACCTAAACAATTTGACACTCTCCTTCCAGAGTGTTTTTGTACGTGATACAAAACCTCTCATAATGTTTTTCCAAAACTTTTAGATCATATATAATAATTATTAAGACATTTCTCCGTATACAATAAAAAAATACCTCTGAGTAACCAAATGTTATGAAATTTATTTTTTAGAAAAATATTTATTTATCAAAATATAATTTGAGACCAAATAGTTAAGCACTAAAACATATTGCACGTGCCCCCCTGCACCATAACCCAAGAGTGGACGTGCACAGTTGACTCTGTTCATCGTCTTCCTCCTATTTTTGTCTAATTTTAATACTCCTCGGTAAAATAGGTTTTTCTCCCTTGTTTCTCAATGGAATCAAGTGATTCTTGAGTTTAAAGCGTGCTACTCGAAAAAATCAACAACTTTTATGTTTTAATATTTCACATTTGAGGTCATTTAGACTTGTAAAAAAGGGCCTGCAAGTGCACGGTTTTGCCAAGATTTTCTGGGCAGACCTACAACTCCCATTGTTCTCAATTGTCTTCACATAAATCAGTGTTACAAGGTCATGCATGGCTATTATAGCATCCATACTAGTTAGCCATGGTATTTTGGCTATTACAGCATCTATACTAGCTACCCATGGTATTTAATTGAATAAAAATGCAAAAAAACTGAAGTCACTTCATGTGACCAACCGAATCCATCCCATTTTTACAAAAAAATTAACCAATTTCACTTTTAAGCAACTTGGGTCCTCAAGACTAGATTCTAAACATTCTTAAGGTGCATAGAAACATAACTCAAATGCCGTAACTCATAATGCATTTTTTAAAACTTAAATGCTCAAGTTTCTTAAAAACCAAGCCTTGCTGGAAATGGAAACAATGGCTTTCCAGCCATTTTCTGATCATGTCTGATCAACCTAACCAACATGAAAGATTAAAATAAAGTATATAATATTGAGTAGAACAACATACTTGAGTTTGAGAAGATTTTGGCTTGATTTAAGCTTTGTACCAAGTTTTTCCCTCACTTTCTCACCTTTTCTCACTTGGCAAACTTGCTCCCTCTCTCTCTCTATATATTTCTTGTATGAATTTGGTAGCCCAAATCTGACGTCCTAAACCCCATTTTGAATAGCTTGCATGCAATATAGAATGATGAGATGAAGAAACATTTGGACAAGTGTCCAAGGCTCAGTTCCCCTCTCCTCCACTCTCTCTCTCTCTCTCTGTCTCTCTCTCTCTCTCTCTTTCCCCCTTTCTCTTGCAAATGCACACTTGCATGTATTGTCTCCCACTTCTCTACTTTGTTGGTCCACAAAATCAATAAGCACAAGTCCCTCTTTGTGGTGGCTTTATCTAATTCTTTATTTCATAGAGATTTTGTTTTAATTACTCCTCTTCTTTTATAATTTTTTTAAAATACTAGGTTTTAGAACCTAATCCCCTAAAGAAAAGTTTCGCCCTCGAAACTTGTACATTTTTGCTATTGGAACAACTCTGGGTGTTTAGTTCCCATTTCAAAATCTAATTTCAAAGTATCTTTACTCTGCGGTATTCCCATAATACTTTAACTATCAATATGACTTTGCTTAGTGAGACTCGATCTTGAGGATATGAGATTTGTAATGGCTTCTCATTGTAACTCCCATCTTTTTGTAGCTGGATATCTTTTTACTTAATCACATGAGTTGGGTCAGGAATATGCTGACAAAGCATCGACACGTGAAACACTTCACGGAGTTAAGTCACTCATAGTGATAGGATCTAGATGATAGCCCACCTCTCCTACCTAACGTAAAATCTCAAACAGTTTAATAAACTTTGGCACTGGCTTTCTTTGCTTTGTGAATCGAACAATCCTTTTATGAGGTGTAACATTCAAAATTCTCAATTGCCTACATTAAACTCCAAAGGCCATCTCTAATGATCAGCATAATTCCTTCATTGACTTTAAATAACACAAAAGTTCACAAATAAGTTTAAGCTTTTCAGTTTTATCCGGAAGAATGTATAGTCCATACAATCAACAGTTACGTGACCTATAAGGTCGATATAGTTCCTCGTATGGAACTATCCCTATACTTACCTAATAAATATTATTATGTGCTTATTCTACTAAAGGTAAATGCTTGTCACGCCCTATAACCTGGCCTATATGGATTTAGGGTACATGACCGGCCAGTAGCAAGGTTACCTAAGGCCGCATTACATAAATTGGTTGATCACCTGTGCATAATTATTTATAATGATACATAATTGCGGAAAATAGAACTTTTAATAACTTGAAAACATAATCTGTGTCATACATGGTAGAGCTGTGCCTAATCCCAAACATAACATACATAAGGACCAAATCAAGGTCTACAAAAGTTATAGCAATATATCATTACAAAACATTGGGTCCAGCCCTCAAACATTATACAAAACATAGGCTCGTGGGCCGTAGCTCAAATCCACATATGGCCTCACTCTAGGGCCTCTCGGATTGGCTATCTGAAAATCATTTGAGAAATCGTAAGCTAATGCTTAGTGAATAACAATGATGCATGAGGGAGAAAATATCATGGACTGGCAATTATATCCAACGTACAAGGATCGATAATCAGTTATGCATAAGGAAATGAGCTTTTGAACATTTAAAGCTTAGGCTTGGAACTCGTAGGTAACATAAACATCATTTGAAACGTTTCAACATTTCAAAACATAATATCATGAGAAGAGATGCAACATAACATTATTCTTGATATAACATTTCATAACTTGTTGTAAAACTGTAAGCACCCCATTTTTTACCGCTCGGCAGTTTACACTCCGTCTAGACTTGTTTTCAAGTCATTATGGACATATTCCAATCGAATCCAATCCTCTAGTCCAAATTCCGTCTTTCCATCGCTTCGCGGGCCTGTCAGGCCCAAATAGAGGCAAAATGACCAAAATGCCCTTAGGGGCATTATCCTTTCTTATTCCAATTCCAATCCCTCTCTCGAGACAGTTTATTCCTCGAGACGGTCCGAGTAGTAAAACACTCACAAAACCGTCAGAGTGACGGAAACACTCACAAAACCGTTAGAGTGGCGGAAACACTCACAAAACCGTCAGAGTGGCGGAAACACTCAAAACCCAGGCACGTCTCTTCGGAGTCGGTAAGACCCCTTTCCAATCCCTCTCTCGAGACAATTTATTCCTCGAGACGGTTCCAATCCAGGCACGTCTCTTCGGAGACGATAAGACCCCTTTCCAATCCCTCTCTCGAGACAGTTTATTCCTCGAGACGGTCCGAGTAGCAAAACTACTCACACAACTGTTAGAGTAGCGGAAATACTCAATCCCGTCCGAGTAGCGGAAATACTCACAAATCATCAACCCCGTCCGAGTAGCGGAAATACTCACAAATTATCAACCCCGTCCGAGTAGCGGAAATACTCAACCCCGTCCGAGTAGCGAAAATACTCACAGAGCCGTTAGAGTAGCGGAGATACTCCACTGTTAGAGTAGCAGAAATACTCCCAAATCATCAATCCCGTCTGAGTAGCGGAAATACTCAATCCCGTCCGAGTAGCGGAAATACTCACAAATCATCAACCCCGTCCGAGTAGCGGAAATACTCACAAATCATCAACCCCGTCCGAGTAGCGGAAATACTCAACCCCGTCCGAGTAGCGAAAATACTCACACCGTTTGAGTGGCGGAAACACTCAAAACCTAGGTCAACACCAGTGGCTGTTAGCCCACTTCGGTGAAAAATGACCAGACTACCCTTAGGACTTTTTCCGAGACTTTTCGGTCAAGATGACCATTTTGCCCCTAGGCATCCGAACGCCCCGGGAACCACACCGGCTCTGGGTATCAAACCGGTAACCTTCTGAGAATACTTTTTATAGTATTCTCAACCTTCCCTTCTCTTTCCGGATCATTCCGAATCAGTTCCGGCCAACCCGGTACAAAAGGACCGTTTTGCCCCTAGAGGGCCGGTCTCCTTCTTCAACCACACCGGCTCTGGGTATCAAACCGGTAATGTCCCGAGAATACTTTATATAGTGTTCTCGACCTTCCGTTACCTTTCCGGACCATCCAGAGTCAGTTCCGGCCAACCCGGTGCAAAATGACCGTTTTGCCCCTAGAGGGCCGGTCTCCTTCTTCAACCACACCGGCTCTGGGTATCAAACCGGTAATGTCCTGAGAATACTTTTTATAGTGTTCTCAACCTTCCTTTACCTTTCCGGACCATTCCGAGTCAGTTCCGGCAAACCCGGTACAAAATGACCGTTTTGCCCCTGGTGGGCCGGTCTCCATTTCCGACCACGCCGGCCCTGGGAATCAAACTGGCAACCTCTGGGAACGTTCTAAATAATGTTTCCAGAACCCAAGTCTTCTTCCGGGACAGTTTAAGTCTGTCCCGGCAGTTTTCCGGTCCGATTGACCGTTTTGCCCCTAAAGGCTCGGTCAACCTTTCCGACACATCCAATCCTCACTTTTCAAGTCAAATACCTCCAGGACACTATTTTAAGTGTTCCTGCTCCTTTCCGGCCTTCCGGGTCACTCCCGGCTCCTTCAAATCATTCCCGGACTTTTCGGAGTCGCTCCTAATGAAGCCAGGCTAAAGTTTACATGGTAGTCACTAGTACAGGCGCCCAAATCTAGTCAAAGATACGTTGCTTGCCGACCTTAATTGTTTCCTAAATGGCTGGCGCCACTAGCAGTGGCGCCAAGCCAAAAAATGGCATGGCGCCACTCCTAGTGGCGCTAGTATAAATTTTGCCCTGGCGCCACTGCAACAGGCGCCAGGCTTGTCCAACTTCTATAAATACAGAGCATCGATCAACGTGAAAGGGGTCTGCAAACTTAACCTAAGAATCCTATATTTCAATATACAGAGCTCGAGCACCTCCAAAACCCTAGCCTCCTTAGGTTTTCTAAACCCTAGCCACTATACACAAACCCTAGCCTCCTATACACTCATACACTCCCTCATACACTCATACCCTAACCTTCAACCATCCTTGGAAGACTTGAAGAGCTGCCATCTAAAGCTTGAGGACAATCCTTGAAGGTTGAAGAAGAAGTTCAAGACCGAAGACCGAAGACCGAAGACTGCACGGCGCGCAAAATAAACAAGAAACAAGGTAGGCTTTCTCTTTAATTTTCTGCACTTCCCCCCTCTCTCTTCTCTCTCCAACCCACTTGGGTTTTCTCTATGTTAATCCCCCATCTCTTTCCCCCCCTTTCTTTGCATGTTTGAAACAAGGGGATTCCCGGTCCATGTGTAGGATTGGACTATGGGAGAGTCACCGTGTTGGGGGCTTTCTTCTAGTCTAACCAAAGACCACGTGGATCTGGCCCCCTTGATTATGTGGTGAAGCCTTAACCTTGTATGTTCACGACCCCAAATTGCATTGTGCATATCATAGCCTTGCATCTTTCAAAACTCGTTTTCAAAGTTGTTTTTCAAAGCGTTTTCAAACTTGTTTTCAAAATTGCATCAAAATATCTTTTTCAAAAACTTGTTTTCAAAACCACAATCTTAGGGTGATTCTAGCCTTTCCATGGCTAGGGTTGCTTTAGGAAAGTATTATATTAAAGTGGCCTTTTGGTCTATATTTTCAAACCTTGTTTTTAAAACCACTTTCTTAAAAGTGGTTCTAGTCCTCTGATGGCTAGAATCGCTTTAGGAAAGTGAGATGTTTTCATACTTTCCAAAAAACTCTCTTTTCAAAAATTCCTTCCTCCTAAAAATCTCTTTTCCAACATATTTTCCTAAAACTCCTCCTCTTCAAAATTGTTTTCAAAAACTCCTTTCCAAAAATCTATTTTTCAAAACTCTCTTTTTCAACTCCTTTCCAAACTCCTTTCCCCAAAATCCACTCTCTAAAAACGTTCCCCAAAAATCTTTCCAAAAACTCTCTTTCCAAAATCTCCCTTCTAGAAATTCCCCCCTAGGATCTACCTTCCAAAATCTACGTTTCCAAAAACACACTTTCCAAAACTCCTTCTCTTTAAAATCTTTTTTCCAAAAACTCTCTTTCCAAATTCACTTTCCAAAAACTCCTTCCTAGGATTCCCTTCTAGAAAACTTTCGTTTTCAAAAACTCACTTTCCAAAAAAAAAAAAACTCTTTTCTTAGAGCCCAAGTCAAGCCTTAGAGCCCACAATTAGGAAACCCTAGTTTTCTTTCCAAAAACATGATTTTCGAACTTTGCCCTAAACCTAAATTTCCAAAATCTTTTGTTTTCTATATCCAAACTATACATGTTTCCAAAACCTATTTTCTACGTCAAAACTATGGTTTTTCAAATCTAGGGTTTCTAGAATCTCCCTTTTCAAACTCTTGCCAAATCCTATTTTCCCTTTAGGAAACCAAATCAAATATTCCCTTTAGGAAACAAAATCAAACCTTTGCTTTAGGAAACCAAATCCAATCTCCCCGTTTAGGAAACTAGATCCTATCCTCCATTTTTGGAAACAAAATCAAACCCTTGTTTTTAGAAACCAAATCCAATCCCTTCCTAATCCAAACCTTTCTTAATTCAATTCCTTCCTAAACCATAAGTTTCCTAAACTTAAACTTTAAATCTTTCCTTAAATTTCAAAATCCAAATCTTTCCTAAACTTCCACTTTCCTAAACCTTAACTTTCCAAAACTTGAACATAAAAATCTTTCCTAATCCAACCCTTTCCTAATTCTACCCTCTTTTCAAATCTTAACTTTTCAAATATAAGCTTTCAAACCTTTCCTAAATTCAAACATTTCCTAATTTCAAGACTTTCTAAAATTCAAACTCTAAAACTTTCTAAATCCTAAACTTTCTAAATTTCAAATCTTTCTAACATTCTAAGCTTCCTAAATTCAAAACTTTCTAAATTTGAAACTTTCTTAAGTTGAATCTTTCTAAACCTAAAACTTTCTAAATTCTAAACTCTCTTAAACTTCAAATCTTTCCAAATCTAAGACTTTTCTAAACTCAAAACTTTCTTAATTTAAGACTTTCTTAAGTTTTTCTTAAGTTGAAACTTTTTTAATTCAAACACTTCCTAAGTTGAAAACTTTCCTTTTTCGAACCTTTCCTAAAACAAAACTTTCTTATTTTCAAAACTTCCTTGTTTTCAAAACTTTCCAAATTCAAAACTTCCCTTTTTCAAACATTCCAAAATTCAAAACTTTCTTAATTTGAAACTTTCCAAATTCTAAACCTTTCTCAAACTAAACTTTTCTTAATTCAAAACATTTCTATATTCAATACTTTCCTATTTCAAAACTTTCTAAATTTCAAACTTTCCAATTTTCAAAACTTTCCAATTTACAAACTTTCTTAAATTCCAAACCTTCCAAAAAATAAAACTTTCCTAATTTCAAAACTTTCCTAAAATGAAAACTTTCCTAATTTCGAAAGCTTCCAAAAATGACACTTTCCTAAATCGAACATTTCCTAATTCAAATATTTCCTAAATCCAACCTTTCCTAATCTCCTAAACCTTCCAAGTCGAGTCAAGCTTTTCCTAAGTCTAGGTTTCCTAAACCTCCATTTTTCCAAAACCAAGTCTTTCCAAAATCTATCTTTTCAGATCAAAGTCCAATCTTCTCAATTTCAATTTCCAATCTCCTCTTCTAATCTCAAATCAAATTCAAATTTCAATTCAATCTCTATCTTCCAATCCAATCTCTTTCTTCAAATCAATCTATTTTCAATCGGACTCCGGTCCGAACTACGACTGACCTGATTCCCCCAAAGGGATACGTAGGCAACCTTCATAGGTGCGGTCACAATACTTTTTCAAACTTTCAATTCTACCCTCATGGGTGTGGTTTCCAAAATCTTTCCAAATTTCAAGTTCCAATCAATTTTCAAAATTCAATTTCAAAATTTCTATTTTCAAATTCCTATTTCCAAGTTTTCAAAGTCTCCAATTTCAATTCCATCTTTTCAAATCTATTTTCAAATCTAATCAATTTCTTTTCAAATCAATTTCTATTTTCCAATTCTTTCATCTTGCACTTGCATATCATGCATCATGTTTCTTTTCAAACATTGTTTTTTCTAAAGTGAATAGGGTTGAACATATGTTAATTAAAGACTCTCATAGGTGAATCTAGGGTAGATTGACATGTAGGTACCGAAAGGGCGGGGTAGGGTGATAGCTTAGTGTGTCTTCACTACACGTAACCAACCTCCGAACCTAGATCACTGATTTCAAAGACCAAAATGAGTTATTTTTCTAAAAAGGGCTAAATGTTTTCCAAAGGTTGCCAAACAACCTGTTTTTCTTAAAAACCCTCTCTTGAGGAGATATTTTCAAAATCGTTTTTCAAAAACCCTAAGTGTAGTCTTCGGATTGTGCTTAGTTTTTAGGTGACCTAACTCACCTTAATCAAGTTAGGTGGCGACTCCGAATCTTTTTCAAAAAGCCCTTTATTCAAGCCTGTTTTCAATTCAAACCTAGTCGCACTCATTCTTTTAGGAGGGTGAGTTCTAACGAGAGAGTACAACATTTTTCCCACTTGTGTGAGTATTCCTCGAGTGCGAAAAATCTGGGCGCGACAAAAACATGTGAACATATCATGGTTCTCGGTTCAAAATATAAGGGTGCTACAACTCGGTATATGAGCTAGGCTCTATAGTAACCATATAGGTTACGCTAAAGCTCTTTAGGCTAGGGACGTCTCCTAACATAGATAGTTTATTTCCCGTCCCCTATCGTAGGACTATCGGGCTAGATTAAAGTCTTGCCACGAGAAGACCCGAGTTGGAACCATACATTGAAAACTTAGCATCTATTTCATTTAAACATTATAGTCCATAGTTTCCATTCATAACATAATATAGCTTGCATGCATTTGAAATATGACATTTGTAATTGAACGTAGCATTGATGCATTGAAATGTATGGAAAACATTTATGTTATAGAGGTGAGCTTAAAACATTTAGAAAATACTAGAGTTTTACTCATGGCATAACGTTACTCACCTCTCTCTGATAGAATGGGTGACAACAAGGTACTCCTACACAAATGCACGTAGAAGCAAAGAAACATCAATACAAGACTTTAAAGCAAAGCAGTAACACATCAGTCGAGACTAAGCACATAAACCCCTCGACTCCGACTCAACAACATTTCATTCTCACAGCGGGAGAGTGAGGCTAAACTCTAGGACAAAGCCCCGATGTAAAATATGAACTTGAAGTTGAGTTTTGAACATGAAAGTCGGGATGTCGAATCCTTCATCGAGTCCCAACCCCCTCTCAATGATGAGTTCATACCCAAGGCTAGTTCCATTTGAAAATAAGCTTAAAGGCCTTTATTTTGATAGGTCATGGGTAATCTAGAGAAAGTTATGCCTGTTTTACTAAACAGTGTCCGAGCTGACAAGAAGTTCGAACGCCCAGGCAAAATGAACTGGGAGTTCGAACTCCAAGAAAAAAAATTTGAAAAACCCCTTCTTTGAGGGTTTGAACTCCCCCCAAGGGAGTTTGAACGCTCAGGCTTATTTCCCACCGTTCGAACTCCATATTGGGAGTTCGAACGCCCTGTTCTGGGCAGCACTCAAAGCTCAACCAAAACACAACCAAAACTCCTCCAAACACAACCAAAACTTCCCAATACTCATAGGGCTCAAAGATTAGCCCACAAGGATGATAATAACTCAAAATAGGGAAGGAAGAACAATCAAAACAAAGGGATCTAAAGAAGAAATCAAAACCCTAACATTTTACATATTTGGGGGTTTTAACCCCCAACTCTCCAATCCTCCAATATTGAGTTTCAAGCTCTCAAATTCAAAGTAATTGGGACTCAAGGAGTCCCCCAAGACAAATCTAACTCATATATATACATACATACAAAGTCCCAACAAAATCACACAAGATAGACACATATATATAAATAGATATACAATTGTAGAGAGAGAAAAATAAAACGTTACTTTCTTCAAGCTTGGTGAAGTCTTCGATGGCTTCAATCCCTTTCTTCAAGCCTTCTTCCTTCAATTTCCCCTTTCTCTCTTTCTCCCTCTCTCTGCTGATTTGTGTGTGTGTGTATATGTGTGTGTGTGTGTTGTGTGTGTTGTAAGAAGACACACATGGGAAATAATTCCATGTGTCTCACACCTCCAACATAAGTTACAACACAACCTCTCATTGGTCTTTTTTGACCCAAAATAAGGAATAATTAACACTAAAAAATTACATACACTACAAATTCTCATTAATATAATTAAATAGAGGTTTGGGATATCACATCCTTCCCCCCTTAAATAAGTTTGGTCCCCAAACTTAATACTAGCTATCATTCAAACAAAAAGGGATAACGCTCACGGATCTTGTCTTTACGTTCCCAAATAGATTCCTCCAAAGTATGGTTCTGCCATAAAACTCGTACCCAAGGAATGACCTTATTCCGAAGAACTTGGTCACAGTGATCAAGAATCTCAATCGGTCTCTTAACGTAGCTTAAATCTTCATTCACAGCCAAGGGATAGTGATCAATCACATGCGTCGGGTCATGCACGTACCTCCGTAGTATCGAAACATGAAAAACATTGTGAACTTGTGAAAGTTCCAAAGGAAGAGCAATACGATAAGCAACGGGTCCAAACCCGTTCAAGAATTTCAAACGGTCCGATGTACCTTGGACTAAGCTTTCCCTTCTTATTGAAGCGATTTATCCCCTTGGAAGGAGATACCTTCAAGAACACGTGGCTCCCTTCATTAAACTCTAAGTCCCGCCTTCGCATATCTGCATAACTCTTTTAGTAACTTTGAGCAGTTTGTAGTCGTTGTTGAATGATCTTGATCTTGTCAATGGTTAGTTGCACAATTTCTGGCCCAAGAATCTTTCTCTCACCAACTTCGGTCCAACAAGCTGGAGATCTACACTTCCTCCCGTAAAGTGCTTCATAAGGTGCCATCCCGATGCTTGCATGAAAACTGTTATTGTAGGCGAACTCCACTACTGGTAGGTGACCCTCCCAACTCCCCTGAAAGTTGAGAACATATAACCGCAGCATGTCTTCTAGGGTCTGAATGGTTCTTTCTAATTGGCCATCTGTTTGTAGATGCAAAATCGTGCTAAACTTCAACTCGGTGCCCAAAGCCCTTTGCAAGCTCTTCCAAAATTTTGACACAAATCTCGGGTCTCGATCAGACACTATTGAAACTGGCGTGCCGCGTAATTGAACAATCTCCGCAATGTAAAGGGTCGCATGCTTTGATAAAGAGTACATAGCCTTCACCGATAAGAAATGTGCAGATTTGGTGAGGCGGTCTACGATAACCCATAGGGCATCGCTACTTTGTGGTGATCTCGATAATCCTACAACGAAGTACATGGTGATACACTCCCACTTCCATCCTGGTATCAGTAAGGGTTGAAGTGGTCCCGCTGGTCTTTGATGTTCTACCTTGATCTGTTGGCATTGTAGGCATCGTGATACGAACTCAGCTATTTCCTTCTTCATTCCCGGCCACCAAAATGTCTGCTTCAAATCCTGATACATCTTTGTGCCCCCTGGATGCATAGTAAACTTTGTGTTGTGGGCTTCTTCCAAAACTTGCCTCCTGATTTCGGGTATATTTGGAACACATAATCAGCTTCTGAACTTTAAAGCTCCATCGTGCAAGGTGAAGTCAAGCTTCAGATTCGTTCCCATCTTTTCATAGATCTTCCACAAGTAGGGGTCTTCGGGTTGCCGTTGCTTCACAACATCTATCAATGCCGGTTGGGCACTCATGGTGGTAAGTATCATATTAGTCCCTGGTGCAACAATTTCAATCTCTAATCTCTCCAAGTCAAGGAGTAAGGGTTGCTGAAAAGTGACAAGACTTGCTAGTTTGGCGGTAGTCGCTCAAGGCATCGGTGACCACATTAGCCTTGCCCGAATGGTACTGAATGAGAACGTCGTAGTCTTTGATTAACTCGAGCCATCTTCTCTGTCGCATGTTCAACTCCTTCTGTGTGAAAAGGTATTTCATACTCTTGTGGTCGGTGAAGATCTCACATATGACTCCATACAAGTAGTGGCGCCAAATCTTCAAAGCAAACACCACTACTGCTAATTCAAGATCATGGGTTGGGTAGTTCTTCTCATGTGGTCTCAACTGTCTCGAGGCATATGCAATCACCTTACCATGTTGCATCAATACGCATCCTAATCCTCTATGCGAAGTGTTACTGTAGATGGAAAACCCGTCAAGTCCAGTAGGCAAGGCTAGAATTGGTGCGAACACCAATCGGTTCTTCAATTCTTGGAAACTCCGTTCCCTCTTCTCGTTCCATTCAAATGGTGTGTTCTTCCAAGTAAGCTGTGTCAAAGGATTTGCAATCTTAGAGAAGTCCTTCACAAATCTTCGGTAATACCCAGCTAAGCCTATAAAACTTCTAACTTCGGATACATTCGTTGGTCTCGGCCAATTCACATTGGCCTCAACCTTTGAAGGGTCCACAGACACTCCATCCACACTGATGATGTGTCCCAAAAATGCTACACTCGGTAGCCAAAATTCACATTTTTTCAGCTTGGCATACAATCTCTTGTCTCACAGGGTTTGGAGAACCATCCCCAAGTGGTGCTCATGATCTGCAAGACTCTTAGAATACACCAATATGTCATCAATAAAGACAATTACAAAATCATCAAAAAAGGGTTTAAAAACTCAATTCATCAAATCCATGAAAGCGGCAAGTGCATTTGTGACTCCAAATGGCATAACCAATAACTCATAATAACCATATCTAGTTTGAAATGCCATCTTCTCCACATCACTTGCCCTCATCTTCAGTTGGTGAAAACCCGACCTTAGGTCGATCTTTGAGAATACTTGCGCGCTCTATAGTTGATCAAACAAATCATCCACTCTCGGCAATGGATACTTATTCTTAATAGTGACCTTGTTCAATTCTCGATAGTCAATGCATAATCTCATGGTTCCATCTTTCTTTTTCACAAATAACATCGGAGCACCCCATGGTGAAACACTAGGACGGATGAATCCCTTTTCTAACAAGTCTTGGAGTTGAACTTTTAACTCCTTCAACTCTAAAGGGGACATACGGTATAGAGCTTTGGAAATGGGCCTAGTACCTGGATTAAGGTCAATGTGGAACTCAATCTCCCGGTCCACCAAGGAACTAGGTAGCTCATTAGGAAAGACATCGGAAAATTCCCGGACAACATGGATGTCTTCCAAGGGCGGTGGGGAAACGTGTGTGTCAAAAACACTACACAAGAATGCACGATTTCCTTTTTGAATTAAACGATGTGCTCGCATAGATGAAATGAGATAGGGTGGAGGCACGACACCAATCCCTTCAAATACTAGTCCCAAATGGTTAGAAGAATGAAACACGACTCGTTTAAGCTCACAATCAATGATAGCACGGTGAGAGGACAACCAATCCATTCCTAAGATGACATCAAAGCCGTGCATTTCTAGGGGAATGAGGTTTACAAACATGGGCACGTCATTAATAAGAATTTCACAAGAATTATAAATCCTATCACATAATATCGAATCCCCGAATGGCAACGATACTACCAAAGCATAATCAAGAGGTACCGGAGATGTGTACAAGTATTGAGTAAAGAGATATGAAACAAATGAGTGTGTAGAACCAGAATCAATAAGGATGTATGCAGGTCGACCACAAAAGGGAGTATACCTGACACTGCGGAGTCGGTAGCTGGGGTGTTTCCCGGTGTAAGTGCGAAAGCTCGACCTTGCCGTGGTTGATTCTCCTTCTTGTTTGTCGTAGATTGCAGAACTGAGGCTGATACTGATGCCACAGATCCCTGTGCCCTATTCTTCTTTGGACAGTCCTTCACTTGGTGACCCAACTTGGCCGCCCCCGAAATCAAACAGACAATCAAGTACATAACGTAGTACAATACATAACACACTTTGGCATGTCATTATATACGTAGCATACACATACATATACACATAACACATACTCAAGTCAAACCTAGACTCCTGTCTAGACATGACTCAATCTTATGGTGTCAACCTGTAGCTCTGATACCACGCTGTCACGCCCCATAACCTGGCCTATACAGATTTAGGGTGCATGACTGGCTAGTAGCAAGGCTACCCAAGGCCACATTACATAAACTGGTTGATCACCTGTGCATAATCATTTATAATGATGCATAATTGTGAAAAATAGAACTTTTAATAACTTGAAAACATAATCCGTGTCATACATGGTAGAGCTGTGCCTAATCCCAAACATAACATACATAAGGACCAAATCAAGGTCCACAAAAGTTATAGCAATATATCATTACAAAACATTGGGTCCAGCTCTCAAACATTATACAAATCATAGGCTTGTGGGCCGTAGCTCAAATCCACATATGGCCTCGCTCTAGGGCTTCCCGGATTGGCTACCTGAAAATCATTTGAGAAATCATAAGCTAATGCTTAGTGAATAACAATGATGCATGTGCGAGAAAATATCATGGACTAGCAATTATATCCAACGTACAAGGATCGATAATCAGTTATGCATAAGGAAATGAGCTTTTGAACGTTTAAAGCTTAGGCTTGGAACTTGTAGGTAACGTAAACATCATTTGAAACGTTTCAACATTTCAAAACATAATATCATGAGAAGAGATGCAACATAACATTATTCTTGATATAACATTTCATAACTTGTCGTAAAACATGTGAACATATCATAGTTCTCAGTTCAAAACATAAGTGTGCTACAACTTGGCATATGAGCTAGGCTCCATAGTAACCATATAGGTCACGCTAAAGCTCTTTAGGCCAGGGACGTCTCCCAACATAGATAGTTTATTTCCCGTCCCCTATCGCAGGACTATCGGGCTAGATTAAGGTCTTGCCACGAGAAGACCCAAGTTGGCACCATACATTGGAAACTTAGCATCTCTTTCATTTAAACATTATAGTCCATGGTTTCCATTCATAACATAATATAGCTTGCATGCATTTGAAATATGACATTTGTAATTGAACATAGCATTGATGCATTGAAATGTATGGAAAACATTCATGATATAGAGGTGAGCTTAAAACATTTAGAAAATACTAGAGTTTTACTCATGGCATAACGTTACTCACCTCTCTCTGATAGAATGGGTGACAACAAGGTACTCCTACACAAATGCACGTAGAAGCAAAAAAACATCAATACAAGACTTTAAGGCAAAGCAATAACGCATAAGTCGAGACTAAGCACATAAACCCCTCGACTCCGACTCAACAACACCTCATTCTCACAATGGGAGAGCGAGGCTAAACTCTAGGACAAAGCCCCGATGTAAAATAAGAACTTGAAGTTGAGGTTTGAACATGAAAGTTGGAATGTCGAATCCTTCATCGAGTCCCAACCCCCTCTCAATGATGAGTTCATACCCAAGGCTAGTTCCATTTGAAAATAAGCTTAAAGTCCTTTATTTTGATGGATTATGGGCCAAAAACACATTTCGGGTGAAGAAGTTATGCCTCACTGAAGGTGGACTAAAATTTTGAAAAATAATGTTGTTAGGATGGATTTTGGGTCAACTTCAAAGCCCTATATCTCACAATCTATAAAGAATTAGAAAACAAAATTTATATAGATAAAAAGGCCTATGATTCTAATTTCTAACGCTTCAAACGATGCATTAATTCAAGTTTTCTAAAGAAAGTTATGCCTATTTTACTAAACAGTGTCTGAGCTGACAAGGAGTTTGAACGCCCAATCGGAAGTTCGAACGCCCAGGCAAAATGAACTAGAAATTTAAAAAACCCTTCCCTGAGGGTTTGAACTCCCCCTAAGGGAGTTCGAATGCTCATGCTTATTTCCCACCATTCGAACTCCATATTGGAAGTACCCCCCCCCCCCCCCCCCCCCCCCCCCCCCCCCCCCCCCCCCCCCCCCCCCCCCCCCCCCCCCCCCCCCCCCCCCCCCCCCCCCCCCCCCCCCCCCCCCCCCCCCCCCCCCCCCCCCCCCCCCCCCCCCCCCCCCCCCCCCCCCCCCCCCCCCCCCCCCCCCCCCCCCCCCCCCCCCCCCCCCCCCCCCCCCCCCCCCCCCCCCCCCCCCCCCCCCCCCCCCCCCCCCCCCCCCCCCCCCCCCCCCCCCCCCCCCCCCCCCCCCCCCCCCCCCCCCCCCCCCCCCCCCCCCCCCCCCCCCCCCCCCCCCCCCCCCCCCCCCCCCCCCCCCCCCCCCCCCCCCCCCCCCCCCCCCCCCCCCCCCCCCCCCCCCCCCCCCCCCCCCCCCCCCCCCCCCCCCCCCCCCCCCCCCCCCCCCCCCCCCCCCCCCCCCCCCCCCCCCCCCCCCCCCCCCCCCCCCCCCCCCCCCCCCCCCCCCCCCCCCCCCCCCCCCCCCCCCCCCCCCCCCCCCCCCCCCCCCCCCCCCCCCCCCCCCCCCCCCCCCCCCCCCCCCCCCCCCCCCCCCCCCCCCCCCCCCCCCCCCCCCCCCCCCCCCCCCCCCCCCCCCCCCCCCCCCCCCCCCCCCCCCCCCCCCCCCCCCCCCCCCCCCCCCCCCCCCCCCCCCCCCCCCCCCCCCCCCCCCCCCCCCCCCCCCCCCCCCCCCCCCCCCCCCCCCCCCCCCCCCCCCCCCCCCCCCCCCCCCCCCCCCCCCCCCCCCCCCCCCCCCCCCCCCCCCCCCCCCCCCCCCCCCCCCCCCCCCCCCCCCCCCCCCCCCCCCCCCCCCCCCCCCCCCCCCCCCCCCCCCCCCCCCCCCCCCCCCCCCCCCCCCCCCCCCCCCCCCCCCCCCCCCCCCCCCCCCCCCCCCCCCCCCCCCCCCCCCCCCCCCCCCCCCCCCCCCCCCCCCCCCCCCCCCCCCCCCCCCCCCCCCCCCCCCCCCCCCCCCCCCCCCCCCCCCCCCCCCCCCCCCCCCCCCCCCCCCCCCCCCCCCCCCCCCCCCCCCCCCCCCCCCCCCCCCCCCCCCCCCCCCCCCCCCCCCCCCCCCCCCCCCCCCCCCCCCCCCCCCCCCCCCCCCCCCCCCCCCCCCCCCCCCCCCCCCCCCCCCCCCCCCCCCCCCCCCCCCCCCCCCCCCCCCCCCCCCCCCCCCCCCCCCCCCCCCCCCCCCCCCCCCCCCCCCCCCCCCCCCCCCCCCCCCCCCCCCCCCCCCCCCCCCCCCCCCCCCCCCCCCCCCCCCCCCCCCCCCCCCCCCCCCCCCCCCCCCCCCCCCCCCCCCCCCCCCCCCCCCCCCCCCCCCCCCCCCCCCCCCCCCCCCCCCCCCCCCCCCCCCCCCCCCCCCCCCCCCCCCCCCCCCCCCCCCCCCCCCCCCCCCCCCCCCCCCCCCCCCCCCCCCCCCCCCCCCCCCCCCCCCCCCCCCCCCCCCCCCCCCCCCCCCCCCCCCCCCCCCCCCCCCCCCCCCCCCCCCCCCCCCCCCCCCCCCCCCCCCCCCCCCCCCCCCCCCCCCCCCCCCCCCCCCCCCCCCCCCCCCCCCCCCCCCCCCCCCCCCCCCCCCCCCCCCCCCCCCCCCCCCCCCCCCCCCCCCCCCCCCCCCCCCCCCCCCCCCCCCCCCCCCCCCCCCCCCCCCCCCCCCCCCCCCCCCCCCCCCCCCCCCCCCCCCCCCCCCCCCCCCCCCCCCCCCCCCCCCCCCCCCCCCCCCCCCCCCCCCCCCCCCCCCCCCCCCCCCCCCCCCCCCCCCCCCCCCCCCCCCCCCCCCCCCCCCCCCCCCCCCCCCCCCCCCCCCCCCCCCCCCCCCCCCCCCCCCCCCCCCCCCCCCCCCCCCCCCCCCCCCCCCCCCCCCCCCCCCCCCCCCCCCCCCCCCCCCCCCCCCCCCCCCCCCCCCCCCCCCCCCCCCCCCCCCCCCCCCCCCCCCCCCCCCCCCCCCCCCCCCCCCCCCCCCCCCCCCCCCCCCCCCCCCCCCCCCCCCCCCCCCCCCCCCCCCCCCCCCCCCCCCCCCCCCCCCCCCCCCCCCCCCCCCCCCCCCCCCCCCCCCCCCCCCCCCCCCCCCCCCCCCCCCCCCCCCCCCCCCCCCCCCCCCCCCCCCCCCCCCCCCCCCCCCCCCCCCCCCCCCCCCCCCCCCCCCCCCCCCCCCCCCCCCCCCCCCCCCCCCCCCCCCCCCCCCCCCCCCCCCCCCCCCCCCCCCCCCCCCCCCCCCCCCCCCCCCCCCCCCCCCCCCCCCCCCCCCCCCCCCCCCCCCCCCCCCCCCCCCCCCCCCCCCCCCCCCCCCCCCCCCCCCCCCCCCCCCCCCCCCCCCCCCCCCCCCCCCCCCCCCCCCCCCCCCCCCCCCCCCCCCCCCCCCCCCCCCCCCCCCCCCCCCCCCCCCCCCCCCCCCCCCCCCCCCCCCCCCCCCCCCCCCCCCCCCCCCCCCCCCCCCCCCCCCCCCCCCCCCCCCCCCCCCCCCCCCCCCCCCCCCCCCCCCCCCCCCCCCCCCCCCCCCCCCCCCCCCCCCCCCCCCCCCCCCCCCCCCCCCCCCCCCCCCCCCCCCCCCCCCCCCCCCCCCCCCCCCCCCCCCCCCCCCCCCCCCCCCCCCCCCCCCCCCCCCCCCCCCCCCCCCCCCCCCCCCCCCCCCCCCCCCCCCCCCCCCCCCCCCCCCCCCCCCCCCCCCCCCCCCCCCCCCCCCCCCCCCCCCCCCCCCCCCCCCCCCCCCCCCCCCCCCCCCCCCCCCCCCCCCCCCCCCCCCCCCCCCCCCCCCCCCCCCCCCCCCCCCCCCCCCCCCCCCCCCCCCCCCCCCCCCCCCCCCCCCCCCCCCCCCCCCCCCCCCCCCCCCCCCCCCCCCCCCCCCCCCCCCCCCCCCCCCCCCCCCCCCCCCCCCCCCCCCCCCCCCCCCCCCCCCCCCCCCCCCCCCCCCCCCCCCCCCCCCCCCCCCCCCCCCCCCCCCCCCCCCCCCCCCCCCCCCCCCCCCCCCCCCCCCCCCCCCCCCCCCCCCCCCCCCCCCCCCCCCCCCCCCCCCCCCCCCCCCCCCCCCCCCCCCCCCCCCCCCCCCCCCCCCCCCCCCCCCCCCCCCCCCCCCCCCCCCCCCCCCCCCCCCCCCCCCCCCCCCCCCCCCCCCCCCCCCCCCCCCCCCCCCCCCCCCCCCCCCCCCCCCCCCCCCCCCCCCCCCCCCCCCCCCCCCCCCCCCCCCCCCCCCCCCCCCCCCCCCCCCCCCCCCCCCCCCCCCCCCCCCCCCCCCCCCCCCCCCCCCCCCCCCCCCCCCCCCCCCCCCCCCCCCCCCCCCCCCCCCCCCCCCCCCCCCCCCCCCCCCCCCCCCCCCCCCCCCCCCCCCCCCCCCCCCCCCCCCCCCCCCCCCCCCCCCCCCCCCCCCCCCCCCCCCCCCCCCCCCCCCCCCCCCCCCCCCCCCCCCCCCCCCCCCCCCCCCCCCCCCCCCCCCCCCCCCCCCCCCCCCCCCCCCCCCCCCCCCCCCCCCCCCCCCCCCCCCCCCCCCCCCCCCCCCCCCCCCCCCCCCCCCCCCCCCCCCCCCCCCCCCCCCCCCCCCCCCCCCCCCCCCCCCCCCCCCCCCCCCCCCCCCCCCCCCCCCCCCCCCCCCCCCCCCCCCCCCCCCCCCCCCCCCCCCCCCCCCCCCCCCCCCCCCCCCCCCCCCCCCCCCCCCCCCCCCCCCCCCCCCCCCCCCCCCCCCCCCCCCCCCCCCCCCCCCCCCCCCCCCCCCCCCCCCCCCCCCCCCCCCCCCCCCCCCCCCCCCCCCCCCCCCCCCCCCCCCCCCCCCCCCCCCCCCCCCCCCCCCCCCCCCCCCCCCCCCCCCCCCCCCCCCCCCCCCCCCCCCCCCCCCCCCCCCCCCCCCCCCCCCCCCCCCCCCCCCCCCCCCCCCCCCCCCCCCCCCCCCCCCCCCCCCCCCCCCCCCCCCCCCCCCCCCCCCCCCCCCCCCCCCCCCCCCCCCCCCCCCCCCCAGGTAAAATGACCAAAATGCCCCTAGGGGCATCATTCGGTCAAATTCCCAATCAGGTACGTCTTTCCGAAGACGGTAAGTTCCCTTTCCAATCCCAAGTCAGGCACGTCTTTCCAAAGACGGTAAGTCTCCTTTCCAATTCCAAATCAAGCATGTCTTTTCGAAAATGGTAAGTCCCCTTTCCAAATCCAACATGCACGTCTTTTCGAAGACGATAAGTCCCTTTTCCAATTCCAATTCCAATTCCAATCCCTGTCTCGAGATAGTTAATTCCTCGAGATGGTAATTCTATCCAATCCAGCACATTTTTTGAAGAAAATCTCTTCGGAACGGTAAGTCTTTTTAAACTTGTCGACCGGGACGAGACCCCAAGTCCCCTAGATGGTAGAACGGTCCACCTTTGGCGCCTGCTAGCTCGTCAATGTAAAAATGTCCGTTTCAGGCACGCCTTTCGAGAAAGTTGACTTCTCAGGCGCTAAGTCCCTTAAGCAGCTTCGCAAGATCAGACAGTCTAGGGAATGATCGCGAACCGTCAGAGTAGTAGAAATACTCGCAAACATCACAACCGTCAGAGTAGCGAAAATACTCACAAACAGGTTGATATAAGGAATTTCCAACAAACCCTTATATCACGAGACCGCCGTCAGAATGGCAGAAACACTCAAAACTCAGGTCAACTCCAGTGCCTGCTAGCCCACTTCGGTGAAAAATGACCAAACTATCCCTAGGGCCATTTTTTGGCACATTTCTCGAGAGCACACCTAAGCCCTCAGAACGACAAGTCCACCTTTCTGGATTGTCTTAAAAGCAATCCGGCATAATTAGGTGCCTTCCAGTCCGTTTTGGGTCAATTCTGAGACTTTTCGGTCAAGATGACCATTTTACCCCTAGGTATCCGAATGCCCCAGGAACCACACCGGCTGTGGGTATCAAACTGGTAACTTCCCAAGAATGCTTCCTACAGTATTCTCAACCTTTCTTTACCTTTTCGGATCATTCCGAGTCAGTTTCAGCGAACCCGGTGCAGAATGATCGTTTGGCCCCTAGTGGGCCGGTCACCTTTTCTGATCACACCGGCTCTGGGTATCAAACCGGAAACCTTTGGGAACATTCTAAATAATGCTTCCAAATCTCGAATCTTATTTCGGGACGTTCCGAGTCCATATCGGCAGCTTTCCAGCCCAGTTGACCATTTTGTCCCTAATAGCTCAGTCAACGCTTCCGACACATCCTATCTTCATTTTTCAACTCAAATACCTCTGGGACATTGTTCTAAGTGTTCTTGCTCTTTTTCTGGCTCTCCGGGTCATTCCCGGCCCCTTCAATTCATCCCCGTACCTTCTAGAGTCATTCCTAATAAAGCCAGGCTAAAAATTGCATGGCAGTCACTAGTACAGGCACCCAAATCTTCTCAAGATACGTTGCTTGCTGACCTTAAAACTTTCTTAATTGGCTGGTGCCACTAGTAGTGGTGCCAAGCCAAGAAATGGCTTGGCGCCAAGCCTAGTGGCGCTAAGAGGAAATTTGGCCTAGCGCCACTGCAACAGGCGCCAGGTCTATCCCATCTCTATAAATACAGAGCCTCCTCCAACATGAAAGAGGTCTGCAAACTCAGTCTAAAAAACCCTAATATTCGATATACAGAGCTCGTAGCCTCCTTAAACCCTAGCTTTTCTAGGTTTTCCAAATCTTAGCCACCATGCACCAAACGCTAGCATCCTATACACACCCCTATACACTTATACACTAGCTTCCAACCCTCCATTGAAGACTTGGACTGCTACAACTCGAAGCTCTCAAAGACCAAGACAAAACTCTCAAAGACTGAAGCAAAAACTGAAGAAAAAGCAAGAAAAGCAAGGCGCGCAAAGCCAAGCAAAATAAACAAGACATACGGTAGGTTTTCTGTTTCTGCACTTCCCCCTCTCTCTTCTCTGTCCTAACCCACTTGGGTTTTCTCTATTTTAATCCCCCATTTTCTTCCCCCCTTTCTTTGTATGCTTGAAACAAAGGGATTCCCGGTCCATGTGTAGGATTAGACTATTGGAGGGTCACCGTGTCGAGGGCTTTCTTTTAGTCTAACCGGAGACCACGTGGGTTCGGCCCCATTGATTATGTGGTGAAAACTTAACCTTGTATGTTCACGACCCCAATTTACATTATGCATATCATTATCTTGCATTCTTCCAAAAATCGTTTTCAAACTCGTTTTCAAAGGTTGAATTAAACTTGTTTTCAAAATTGCATCAAAATCTCCTTTTTCAAAACTTGTTTTCAAAATCACAATCCTAGGGTGATTCTAGCCTTTCCATGGCTAAGATTGCTTTAGGAAAGTGTTACATTTAAAGTGACCGATATGGTCTATATTTTCAATTCCTTGTTGTTTTCAAAACCACTTCCTTAAAGTGGTTCTAACCTTCTTACGGTTAGAATCGCTTTAGGAAAGTGAGACGTTTTTATACTTCCAAAAAAACTCTATTTTCAAAAGTCTCTCTTTCTAAAACCCTCCTTTTCAACATGCTTTCCTAAAACTCCCTCCAAAAATCTATTTTTCAAAAACTCTCTTTTCAACTCCTTTCCAAAACACCCTCTTCAAAATTCCTTTCCTGAAAACACTCCCTAGGTTTCTGTCTTAGAAAACTCTCTCCAATCTCCTTTCCAAACTTGTTTTCAAAAACTTCTTTCCAACAATCTCTTTCCAAAAACATCTTTCCTAAAAGCTCCTTTCCAAAAAATGCTTTCCTCAAAGTTCACTCTCCAAAAACGCTCCTTACGTTTCCTTCCTAAACAACTCTTTTCAAAAATCTCTTTTTAAAAACTCCTCACTAGGAGTTCTTTCCAAAAACTCTCTCTTTTCAAAAATCTCTTTTTAAAAACTCCTCACTAGGAGTTCTTTTCAAAAACTCTCTCTTTTCAAAATTCACTTTCTAAAAACTCCTCTCTAGGATTTCCTTCCTAAAATCTCTCTTTCTGAAAACTCACTTTTCAAAATCTCTTTTCTTAAAGTTCAAGTCAAGCCCTAGAGTCAACAACTAGGAAACCCTAATTTTTCCTCTCCAAAAACATAGTTTCCAATTCCTTATTTTGGCCTCAAAACCTAGGTTTCCAAAACCTCTTGTTTTCTACATCAAAACTATATATATATATATATTTCCAAAACCTCTTTTCCACGTCAAAACTAGTCTTCCAAATCTAGGGTTTCTAAAACTTCCTCTTCCAAATCCTTGTCAAATCAAATCTTTCCTTTAAGAAGCCTAATCCAATCTTTCTATTTAGGAAACTAGATCCAATCCTCCTTTTTTAGAAACAAAATCAAAATACTTCTTCTTAGAAACAAAATTCAAATCTTTTCTAATTCAACTCCTTCCTAATCTTCTCCTTTCCTAAATCTTAAGTTTTCAAAATTTCAATATAAAAATCTTTCCTAAATTTTAAAACTCAACTTCCACATCTTTCCTAATTCAACCCTTTTCTAATTCTATCCATTTTCAAATCTTAACTTTCCAAATCTAAGTTTCAAATCTTTCCTAAACTCAAACCTTTCCTAATCTCAAGATCTTCTAAAACTCTAAAACTTTCTAAATTTCAAATCTTTCCCAAATCCAAAGCTTTCTAAATTCAAAACTTTCTTAGTTAAATCTTTCTAAACTTAAAATCTTTCCAAATTCTAAACTTTCCTAAACTTCAAATCTTTCCAAATCTAAAACTTTCTAAATTCAAAAGTTTCTTATTTTTCAAAACTTCCCTATTTCAAAACATTCCAAATTTAAAACTTTACAATTTCAAAAACTTTCTTAAAACGAAACCTTTCTTAATTCAAAACTTTCCTAAAATGAAACTTTCTTAATTCGAAACCTTTCCTAAACCAAAACTTTTCTAAAACGGA
Organism: Euryodendron excelsum; assembly: GCA_033060915.1. Classification (NCBI taxonomy): domain Eukaryota; kingdom Viridiplantae; phylum Streptophyta; class Magnoliopsida; order Ericales; family Pentaphylacaceae; genus Euryodendron; species Euryodendron excelsum. The sequence continues at coordinate 11,183,164 of CM065384.1, read as the reverse complement.
ACTTTCTTAAAATGAAACTTTCCTATTTTGAAACTTCCCTAATTCGCATCTTTCCTAAATCCAATCTTTTTCTAAATTTTCAAGTCCAACATTCGAGTCAAATCTTTTCTTAAAACCCTTCCAAGTCAAATCTTTCCTAAGTCTCTTCTCTTTCCTAAGTCTAGGTTTCCTAAACCTCAATCTTTCCAAAACAAGCTAAATCTTTCTTCCAAGTTCTACCTTCCCAAGTCAAAGTCCAATCTTTTCAATTCCAAAATTTCAAATTTCAATATCCAATCATTTATTCTAAATTTAAATCAAATCCTTTTTCCAATCAAAATCTCTTTCTTCCAATCTAACCTTCTATCTTCTATTGGACTCTTGGCTGAACTACGACTGACCTGATTCCTCCAAAAGGATGCGTAGGCAACCCTTATGGGTGCGCTCACAACATTTTTTAAGTTTCTATTTCCACAAAATCTTTCCAAATCTCCAATCTATTTTCAAACTTCCAATTTCAAATTTCTATTTCTAAATCTCTATTTTCAATTTCCAATACCTTCTTTCCAAATTTAAACTTCTATCTCTTTCTTTTCAAATCAAATTAATTTCTTTCCAAATCTATTTTTCAATTCTCTTTTCTTGCACTTGCATATCATGCATCATGTTAAAATTCCTTTTAAACATTCTTTTTCAAAGTGGATAGGATTAAACATTGGTTAGTTAAAGACTCTCATAGGTGAATCTAGGGTAAATAGACAGGTAGGTACCGCAAGGGGCGGGGTAGGGTGATGGCTTAGTGCGTCTTCCCTACACGTAACCAACCTCCGAACCTAGAATCACTGTTTTCAAAGACCAAAAATGGAGTTATTTTTCTAAAAAGGGCTTAATATTTTTCTAAAGGTTGCTAAATAACCTGTTCTCTTAAAAACCCTCTCTTGAGGAGATATTTTCAAAATCGTTTTCCAAAACCCTAAGTGTAGTTTTCGGATTATGTTTAGTTTTTAGGAGACCTAACTCACCTTAATCAAGTTAGGTGGCGACTCCAAACTTTTTCCAAAAGCCTTTTATTCAAGTCAATTTTCAATTCAAACATAGTCGCACTCATTCTTCTAGGAGGGTGAATTCTAACGAGAGAGTACAATATTTTTTCCGCTTGTGTGTGTATTCCTCGAGTGCGAAAAATCTGGGCGCGACAGTGTATATGTGTGTCTGTGTGTTTTGTGTGTTGTAAGAAGACACACATGGGAAATAATCCCATGTGTCTCACACCTCCAACATAAGTTACAACACAACCTCTCATTGGTCATTTTTGACCCAAAAGAAGGAATAATTAACACTAAAAATTTACATACACTACAAATTCTCATTAATATAATTAATTAGAGGTTTGAGATATCACAATGCTCACTCCAACTTTCTTAAAAATTTAATACACAAGCCTGTAACATTTCTTCCTAGAAATTTTAGTAAGCATTCTAAAAGCACAACTTCCTACTTGCCTACCTCCAATTGACTACCAGTTTGAAAATGAGATGCAATGCTCGTGATCAACTTTGTTCCTAATGCTCATTGCAAACCCTTGCCAAAATTGTACACAATTCGAAGATCTTGGTTTGATATTATTGCCATTGGCACCTTATGTAGACGAACAATCTTTTTAATGCATAACCTATATAAGGTACTTAAGGAGTCTATCATTTCCTTTCGGAGAAACTATGCATTTATTTTTAAAGCGATAGACTATTACTCAACTTGTATCATAGCCCTATTGTGTCTTGGGCAGTCTCACCACAAAGTTCATGGTAATACACTCCCATTTTCAACTGACATAAGTAAGCATTGTAGCAATCCACCCAGTTGCTAATACTTTGCCTTAACTTGTTGACAAGTGAGGCACTTTTCTACTTTCTTGATGACATTGTCTTTCCTCCCCTTATAATAATACTATCATTTCAGGTCATGGTACATTTATTATTCTTTAGGTGAATGGTCAATTTCGAACGGTGTGCTTTTCATGATTCCATTCTTTAACTTGTCATCAATTACCATATACAATTTGTTTTTATACTTCAAACTTCCATTTAATTGTATAACTCATCCTTCTTTCCCTTTTTCCTCGTTTGATTTTATTTTTGATCTTATGACTTCTGAATCATTACGCTTCCTTGACCTTGGATTACTATGTTGTACAAATGCCGTTGACCTTCACTCATATCAACATGTGAATCACAATCTTCTAGTATCTCTTGAGCCTTTTACATTTCATCATCAAACTAGTGATATTTCCTCGATTTCTTTCTACTTAAAAAAAATTCCACAGTGTAACTGTCTTGTGATACTGGTCCATTACTGCATAGTATTTATCAAACCTATAAATCCCTAAGGTCACATTCAAACCTTGCATGTCTAATAGAATTTAGTGTACAATTCATGTGTGGTAATTAGTATAATGAATGACCGTTATGCTAGCCATGCTCCCACATTTCCTCATACTGACGTGTTTATACTCAAGGTAGCATATGGGTACTCAAGTTGTAATCCCAAACTTTTGTAACGAAAAATTATCAATCCCATATCTTTATTTTCATGTGGCACTCATAAGCACCCAATTTTTGCCCGCTCGGCAGTCTCCAGTCTATCTAGACTTGTATTCAAGTCAATATGGACATATTCCAATTTAAATCAACTTTCCAAGTCTAATCCCATCAATAAATCGCTTCGCGGGCCCCTTGGGCCCAAATAGAGGCAAAATGACCAAAGTGCCCTTGGGGCACTGTTTCGGTCCAGTTCCAGTAGGCACGTTTACTCGTAGACGGTAAGTCCCCTTTTCAATCCAATTCCAGTCCAATTCCAATTTCAATTCCAATCCACTCCGGGACACCTTTCGAGATAGTTGATTCCTCAAGGTGGCAAGTCCATCCTATCCGGCACGTTTCCGAGAGAACTCTTCGGAACGGTAAGTCCCTTCAAACCCGTTGACCGGGACGAGACCCCAAGTCTGCTAGATGGTAGAATGGCTCACCTTTGGTGCTTGCTAGCCCGCCAATGAAGAAATGTTTGTTTTAGTACACCTTCCGAGAAAGTTGATTCCTCAGGCGTTAAGTCCACCTAGCAGTTTCTCGAGATCAGGCAGTCTCTGGAATGATCGCGACCCGTTAGAGTAACGGAAAAAATTTGTAAACATCGCAACCGTCAGAGTGGCAGAAACACTCGTAAACAGGTCGATACAGGGAATTGCTGACAAACCCCTTTATTATAGGACAGCCGTCAGAGTAACGGAAATACTCAAAACCCAGGCCAACACTAGTGCCTGCTAGCCCACTTTGGTGAAAAATGACCAAACTGCCCCTACGGTCATTTCTGGCACGTTTCTTGAGAAAGTACCTAAGTCCTCCGAATGGTAAGTCCACCCTTCCAAGATTGTCTTAAAGACAATCCGGCATGATTAGGTGCCTTCCAGTTAGTTTTGGGCTAATTCCGAGACCTTCCAGTCAAGATAATCATTTTTCTCCTAGACATCTAAGTGCCTTAGGAACCACACCGGCTTTGGATATCAAACCGGCAACTTTCCGATAATGCTTCTTATAGTATTCTTGACCTTCCATTATCTTTTCAGATCATTTCGAATCGGTTCCAGCAAACCTAGTGCAAAATGACCGTTTTGCCCTTGGTAGGTCGATCGCCTTTCCCGACCACACTGGCTCTAGGTATCAAACTGGTAACCTCCTGGAACATTCTAGTTAATGTTTCCAAGCTTTCAGTCTTCTTCTAGGATATTCCAAGTCTAACCCGGTAGCTTTCGGTCTGATTGACCATTTTGCCCCTAATGGGCTGGTCAACCCTTCCAACACATTCTGTCATCATTCTTGAAGTCCACTACCCCCGAGACACTGTTTTAAGGGTTCTTATCCCTTTTTCGGCTTTTTGGGCTATTCCCGGCCCCTTTAAATCATTCCTAAACCTTCCGAAGTCACTCCTAGTGAAGCCAGGCTAAAAATTGCATAGTAGTCACTAGTACAGGTATCCAAATCTTCTGAAGATACGTTACTTGCTAACCTTAAAACTTTCCTAAGTGGCCGGTGCCACTACAACAGGCGCCAGGTCAATCCTCTCTCTACAAATACAAAACCTCCTCAAGCGTGAAAGAGATCTGCAAACTCAGTCTAAAAACTCTCTTCTTCGATATATAGAGCTCGTAGCCTCCCCAAAATCTAGTCTTCTTTAGGTTTTCCAAAACCCTAGCCTCCATACACAAACCCTAGCTCACATACACCCCTATACACAAGCCTCCAAAGCCTCCACTGAAGACTTGAAGTGCTACAACTCTGAAGTTTCTGAAGATCCAAACAAGCTCTTGAAGATAAAGGCGAAGATCGAAGTAAAGCAAGAAAAACAAAATGAATAAAGCAAAACAAATAAAAGAAGACATAAGGTAGGCTTCCTATTTACGTTTATGCAATTCTGCCCTCTCTTTTCTCTCTCCGAACCCACTTGGGTTTTCTTCTATTTTAATCCCCCATCTTCTTCGTCCCCTTTCTTGCATGCTTGAAATAAGGGACTCCCTAGTTCATGTGTAGGATTAGGCTATTGGAACTCACCGTGTCGGGGGCTTTCTTTTAGTCTAACCAGAGACCACGTGGGTTCAACCCCCTTGATTATGTGGTGAAGCCTTTAACCTTGTATGTTCACGACCCCAACTTGCAATGTGCATATCATGCATCTCTCCAAAATTTGTTTTTAAACTTGTTTTCAAAACTTGCATTAAAACCGTTTTCAAAACTTGTATTAAAGTTTTGTTCTTCAAAACTTATTTTCAAAATCACAATCTTAAGGTGATTCTAGGCATTCCATTGTTAGGGTTGCTTTAGGAAAGTGTTACATTTAAAGTGGCCAATATGGTTCATATTTTCAAATCCTTGTTATATTCAAAACCACAATCCTAGAATGGTTCTAACCTTCTTATGGTTAGAATAATTTTAGGAAAGCGAGACATTTTTAGTGGCTTGCAAAAGTCCACATTCAAATCCTTTTTTAAATCCATTTTTTTAAACTTACTTTCCAAAACCTCTATTTGAATCCTTCCCAAATTCTCTTTTCAAATCTACTTTCTAAAATCTCCTCTCCAATATACTTTCTAAAAACTCTCTCCAATCTCCTTTCCAAAATTGTTTTCTAAAATTTCCCTTCAAAAACTTACTTTCCTAAAAACTCTTTTCCAAACTCCTTCCCAAAAAGCTCTCTTCAAAATTCACTTTCTAAAAACACTCCTTAAGTTTCTTTCCTAAAATCTCCTTCCTAAAACCTCTTTTCAAAAATCTCTTTCCAAAAACTCTCTTTTGAAATTCACTTTCTAAAAATCTCCCTTTTTCAAAAACCCACTTTCCAAAAATCTCTTTTCTTGGAGCCCAACTCAAGCCCTAGAGCCATGGTTAAGAAACCCTAATTTTCTTTCCTAAAACACGATTACTTGAAAGCCTAGGTTTCCAAAACCTCCTTTTTTTAATCAAAAACATCAATTTTCAAAACCTATTTTCTACCCCAAAATCTAGGATTTTCCAAAACTTCATCTTTCCATATTTCATGTCAAATCCAATCTTCTATTTAGGAAACTAGATCCAATTCTCCGTTTTTGAAAATAAAATCAAATCGTCTATTTTTAGAAATGAAATCCAATCTTTTGCCTTAAGAAATAGGAATCCCAATCTTTCTTAATCCAAATCTTTCCTAATCCCAATCCTTCTTAATCCAAATCTTTCCTAATCCAATCCTTCCAAATCTCATACCTTCTTAAACCTTAGGTTTCCAAAACTTAAACATTTAAATCTTTCCTTAAACTTTAAGCTCTTTAATCTTTCCTAATTCTAACCTTTCCTAATTCCATACCTTTTTAAATTTCAACTTTCCAAATCTAAGTCTTCAAATCTTTCTTAAAGTCAAACCTTTCCTAATTTCAAGTATTTCTAAAACTTAAACTTTGAATCTTTCTAAAATTCAAAACTTTCCTAAAATGAAACTTTCCTAAAACGGAACTTTCCTAATTCGAACCTTTCCTAAATCCAACTTCCCTAATCTTCCAAGTCTAACGTTCGAGTCAAATCTTTCTTAAATCTCAAGTCTTTCCTAAATCCCATCTTTCCTAAGTCTAGGTTTCCCAAAACTCTATCTTTCCAAATCTAGTCCAAGTTCTCTTCCATGGGTCAAATCCTCTTTCAAGTTTAATTCTAGGTCTAAGTTCAATCCGGATTTCCTAATCTTCCAATTTGAATTCCAACTTAATTTCTTTTTCTAATTAAAATCTTCTATTTTCAATCGGACTCTTGTCCGAACTACGGCTGACCTGATTCCTCAAAAGGGATATGTACGCAACCCTCATGGGTGCGGTCATGACTTTTTTCAAATCTCCAATTCCACAATCTTCTTCAAGTTTCCAATTTTATAATCTATTTCAAGTTTCTATTTCTAAAATCTATTTTTCAATCTATTTCCAATTCTTCAATCCTTCTTTCAAGTTTCAAATTAAGTCTTTTCAAATCACAAATTTCTTTTCTAAGTCTATTTTAAAAGTTAAACTCTTTTCTTGCGCTTGCATGTCATGCATCATTCTTTTAAATATTCTTTTGTAAAGTGGGTAGTTTTGGACATATATTAATTGAAAACTTTAATGAGTGAATCTAAGGTGAATAGACATGTAGGTATTGCAAGGGCAGGGTAGGGTGATAGTTTAGTGCATCTTCCCTACACCTAACCAACCTCCGAACCTAGGATCACTGTTTTCGAAAGACCAAATGGAGTTATTTTCAAAAAGGGTTTAAATATTTTCTAAAGGTTGCCAAACATCCTATTTCTTAAAAAACCCTCTCTTGAGGAGGTATTTTCAAAATCATTTTTAAAAACCCTAAGTGCAGTCTTCGGATTGCGCTTAGTTTTTAGGTGACCTAACTCACCTTAATCAAGTTAGGTGGCAACTCCAAATGTTTTCCAAAAGCCCTTTATTCATATAAAATTTCAATTCAAACCTAGTTGCACTCATTCTTCTAAGATGATGAGTTCTAACAAGAGAGTACAATATTTTTCCCGCTTGTGTGTGTATTCCTCGAGTGTGAAAAATCTGGCTGTGCCAACACTTTGACTCCTATTATTTATGTTTGACATCGTTTCCTTGAGCTTCTATTACTCGATATACTAGGCTATGTTGGACCACAATGTAAATCAAAATATTTCAAGACTTCTAATATATTCTCATTTATCTAATTTAAGAAAATTGTGTAGCTTTATTCCTCACTAAGGCTAATATATATATATATATATTTGAATCATCATCTTCACTTGCAACTCTTTAATTTTTTTTTCTCAAAGATCTAAACTTTCACCTTCAATATACTAGAATAATCATATGTTTACCTTAATCAAGTTATCAACACGTCTAAATGAACAAAGATTATTACACATGTATCTGTCTTTCATGATTGGACAAGTCATGTTCAAACACTTATCTGTCATGTTATCCAAATATATACTTTACTGGTGAAATTAAATTATGCAATTTTCATATGCAATTCAATACTCTCCATATGAAATGAAACCACTAAGACAATCAATAAATCTCAATTTATTTCTTTAATAACTTCAGTTTGTCTCTGAAGAGAAACATCATTATCCAACTTGTATTTATCAACTCTACATAGTCGACATATTACTCACAGGTATGTTAATGAGGTACTTAATGAAACTCCAAAGAATAACTCTATTGACATAACTTAACTTCTTTACAATAATCATGAAATTCTTATCTTTCCATATCAAATATGAATAAGACATTTAGCTAAAGATAGTTATAAGAAGAAATTGATTTCTAAACTTCCTTAAGCTTTTGCAACCTTTGTAATCATCTACAAAAGAAGATTGCCCCATGTTAATGACTCTCATATCACCCAATTGACTCATATTAGTCATCTCCATAAATTAAATATTTAGAAAATTTATCAAAACTCTTGGCCCTCGTAGTGGAAATTTCTACCCCAAAATCACCATACAGGCCATCTAGAACTTTGATTGATACTAAAGTCATCAATAAAATAATTATATCAATATAATACTATTGATCTTCATTGCCGTTCATGAGTCAATGATTTTACCTCACATCATCCACTAAGACCAAGATTAATTTGTTTAAAATATGTATATCTCATACTAGATTTCCTTTTTGTAAGCACCTTATTTTTGACCGCTCGGTAGTCTACACTCCGTCTAGACTTGTACTCAAGTCAATATAGACGTATTCCAATCGAAACTAACTCTCTAAGTCTAAATCTCGTCTATCCATCGCTTCGCGGGCTCACTAGGCCCAAATAGAGACAAAATGCCCTTAGGGGCATTGTCCTTTCTAATTCCAATTCCAATCCCTCTCTCGAGACAGTTGATTCCTCGAGACGGTGAATCTACTCCAATCAGGCGCATCTTTCCGAAGACGATAAGACCCCTTTTCATTTCCAATCCCTCTCTCTCGACAGTTTATTCCTCGAGACAGCTCGGCATGTTTTTCGAAGAAAATCTCTTCGAAATAGTAAGTCCCTTTAAACTTGTTGACCGGGACGGGACCCCAAGTCCCCTAGATGGTAGAACGGTCCACCTTTGGCGTCTGCTAGCCCGCCAATGTAGAAATGTCCGTTTAGGCATGCCTTTCAAGAAAGTTGATTCTCAATCGCTAAGTCCCTTTAGCAGCTTCCCGAGATTAGGCAGTATCAGGAATGATCGCGAACCGTCAGAGTAGCGGAAATACTCGCAAACATCACAACCGTTAGAGTAGCAGAAATACTCGCAAACAGGTCAATATAGGAAATTGCCAACAAACCCCTGTATCACTCGACCGCCGTCAGAGAGGTGGAAACACTCAAAACTCAGGTCAACACCGGTGCCTGCTAGCCCACTTCGGTGAAAAATGACCAAACTGCCCCTTGGGCCTTTTTCAACACGTTTCTCGAGAACACACCTGAGTCTTTAGAACGGTGAGTCCAACCTTCTAAGATTTTCCTAAAGGCAATCCGGTACAATTAGGTGCCTTCTAGTCAGTTTCGGGCCAGTTCCCTGACTCTCAGGTCAAGATGACCATTTCGCCCATAGGCATCCGAACAGCCCGGGGACCACACCGGCTCTAGGTATCAAACTAGTAACCTCCCAAGAATGCTTCTTATAGTATTCTCAGCCTTCCTCTATTTTTCTGGATCATTCCGAGTCAATTCTGGCAAACGCGGTGCAAAATAACCGTTTTGCCCCTAGTAGGCTGGTCGCCTTTTTCTAGCCACGCCGGCTCTGGGTATCAAACCGGTAAACTCTTGAGATTGCTTCTTATAGTATTCTCAGCCTTCCTTTATATTTTTGAATCATTCCGAGTCAATTCCGACAAACTCGATACAAAATAACCGTTTTGCCCCGGAGGGCCGGTCACCTTTTCTGACCACACCGGCTCTGGGTATCAAACCGGCAACCTTTGGGAACATTCTAAATAATATTTCCAAATCTCAAGTCTTCTTCCGGGACAGTCCTAGTTCGTCCCGATAGCTTCTCAATCCGATTGACCGTTTTGCCCCCTAAAGGCCCAGTCAACCCTTCTGACACATCATATCCTCATTTTTCAAGTCAAATATCTCTGGGACACTATTCTAAGTGTTCCTGCTCTTTTTCGAATTTCTGGGTCATTCCCGGCCTCTTCAAATCATACCCGAACTTTCCGAAGTCACTTCTAATGAAGCCAGGTTAAAAATTGCTCGGTAGTCACTAGTACAGGCGCCCAAATCTAGTCAAAGATACATTACTTGCCGACCTTAATAGTTTCCTAATTGGACTAGTGGCGCTAAGCCAATATTTGGCTTGGAGTGGCGCCAGAAGGAATTTTGCCCTGGCGCCGCTGCAAGAGGCACCAGGTCTATCCCATCTTTATAAATATAGAGCCTCTTTCAGCATGAAGGAGGTCTGCAAACTCAGCCTAAAAATCCTAATTTTTGATATACAGAGCTCGTAGCCTCCCTATAACCCTAGCTTCTCTAGGTTTTCCAAACCCTAGCCACCATACACCAAACCCTAGCCTCCTATACAATCCTACACCTCTATACACTTATACACTAACCTCCAACCCTCCAATGAAGACTTGGATTGTTGCAACTACGAAGATTTGAAGGCCGAAGACGAGCCCTCGAAGATCAAGACTGAAGTGAAGCGAAGACCGAAGAAAAGCAAGGCACGCAAAATAAACAAGATACAAGATAGGCTTTCGTTTTACGTTTCTGCACTCTCCCCTGTCTCTTCTCTCTCCTAACCCACTTGGGTTTTCTCTATTTTAATCCCCTATCTCTTTCCCCCATTTCTTTACATGCTTGAAACAAGGGGACTCTCGGTCCATGTGTAGGAATAGACTATTGGAGGGTCAACATGTCGGGGGCTTTTTTTTAGGCTAACTGGAGACCACGTGGGTTCGGCCCCTTGATTATGTGGTAAAGCCTTAACCTTGTATGTTTATGACCCCAAATTTGTATTGTGCATATCATGATCTTGCATCTTCAAAAAATTGTATTCAAACTCATTTTCAAAGCTTGCATTAAACTTGTTTTCAAAATTGCATCAAAATCTCATTTTTCAAAATTTGTTTTCAAAATCACAATCCTAAGGTGATTCTAGCCTTTCCATGGCTATAGTCGCTTTAGGAAAGTGTTACATTTAAAGTGACCAATATGGTCCATATTTTCAAAATCTTTGTTGTTTTCAAAACTACTTTCCTAAAGTGGTTCTAGCCCTTTTATGGCTAGAATGGCTTTAGGAAAGTGAGACACTTTTATACCTTCTAAAAAACTCTATTTTCAAAAATCTCTTTTCCTAAAACCTCTTCTTTCAACGTGCTTTCTAAAAATTCTCCTTTCCAAAGTTATTTTAAAAAATTCCTTCCAAAAATATATTTTTCAAAACTCCCCTTTTCAACCCTTTTCCAAAATACCCTCCCCAAAATTCACTTTTTAAAAACGCTCCCTAAAAATCTTTCCAAAAATTCTCTCCAACAATCTCCTTCCAAAAATCTTTTTAAAAAACTCTCTTTCCAAAATCTTCCTTCTAAAAACTCATTTTCAAAAACACACTTTTCAAAAATTCAGTTTTAAAATCTCTTTCCAAAAACTCTATCTTCAAATTCACTTTCCAAAAACTCCTCTCTAAGATTTCCTTTTAAAAATTTTCGTTTCAAAAAACGCACTTTCCAAAAATCCCTTTCCTTAGAGCCCAAGTCAAGCCCAAGAGCTAACAATTAGGAAACCTTAATTTTCTTCTCAAAAACATGGTTTTCAAACTTGCCTTAAAACCTAGGTTTCCAAAACCCTTTATTTTCTACATCAAAATTACATATTTTCAAAAACCTATTTTCTATGTCAAAACTATAGCCTTCCAAATCTAGAGTTTCTAAAACTTCCTCTTTCCAAATCCTTGTCAAATCAAATCTTCGCTTTAGGAAACCAAATCCAATCTTCCCGTTTAGAAAACTAGATCCAATCCTCCGTTTTTAGAAACAAAATCAAACATTCTCTTTTAGAAACAAAATCTAATCCCTTCCTAATCTAAATCTTTCCTAATTCACCTCTTTCCTAATCCTCTACTTCCCTAAATTTTAAGTTTCCAAAACTTGAACATAACAATTTTTCCTAAATTTTAAAACTCAAAATCTAAATCTTTCCTAATTCGATTCTCTCTCCCAATTCCCTACCTTCCTAAACCATAAGTTTCCTAGAACTTCCAAATATTTCCTTAAACATTAAGCTTTCAAATCTTTCCTAATTCAACCATTTCCTAACTCTACCCCTTTTCAAATCTTAACTTTCCAAAACTAGGTTTTCCATTCTTTCTTAACCCAACACTTTCCTAATTCGAAAACTTTCCCAATTCGAAATCTTTCCTAAAATGACATTTTCTTAATTCGAACTTTTCCTAATTTCAAAACTTTCCTAAGATGACACTTTTTCTATTTCGAAACTTTCCTAATCTGAATCTTTCCTAAGTTCCAAGCCTTCCTAATCTTTCAAGTCCAACATTCAAGTCAATTCTTTTCCAAAATCTTTCCTAAGTCTAGGTTTCTTAAACCTCCATCTTTCCAAAATAAGTCTAAATCCTTTTTCCAAGTTCTATCTTTTCAAATCAAAATCCAATCTCTTCAATTCCAAAATTCTAAATTCCAATTTCCAATCCTCCATTCTAAGTTCAAATCAAATCCTTTTTCCAATCAAAATCTCTTTCTTCCAATCCAACCTTCTATCTTCTATCAGACTCTTATCCAAACTACGACTCACCTGATTCCTCCAAAAGGATATGTAGGCAACCCTCATGGGTGCGGTTACAACATTTTTTAAGTTTCTATTTCCACAAACTCTTTTTAAATCTCCAATCTATTTTCAAAACTTCCAATTTCAAATTTCTATTTCCAAATCTCTATTTCTAATTTTTTAAACTTTTCAATTTCAATTCTATCTTTTCAAATCTCTTCTAAAATCAAATCAAATTCTTCTTTACAAATCTATTTCCAAATCAACTCTCTTCTATTGCACTTGTATATCATGCATCATGTTAGTTTCTTTTCAAACAATCTTTTTCAAAGTGGATAGGATTGAACAATAGTTAGTTAAAGACTCTCATAGGTGAATCTAGGGTAGATTGACATGTAGGTACCGAAAGGGCGGGGTAGGGTGATTGCTTAGTGCGTCTTCCCTACACGTAACCAACCTCCGAAACTAGATCATTGATTTCAAAGACCAAAAACGGAGTTATTTTCCAAAAATGGCTAAATGTTTTTCAAAGGTTGCCAAACAACCTGTTTTCCTGAAAAACCCTCTCTTGAGGAGATATTTTCAAAATCGTTTTCCAAAAACCGTAAGTGTAGTCTTTGGATTATACTTAGTTTTTGGGTGACCTAACTCACCTTAATCAAGTTAGGTAGCGACTCTAAATCTTTTCCAAAAACCCTTTATTCAAATCTATTTTTAATTCAAACCTAGTCGCACTCATTCTTTTAGGAGGGTGAGTTCTAATGAGAGAGTACAATGTTTTTCCCGCTTGTGTGAGTATTCCTCGAGTGAGAAAAATCTGGGCACAACAGTTGGCAACCCCACTGGGGACACTTAGAGGGTTAGATTGTAGTCTTGTCTCTTTACCCTTCACCCATGTAGAGTCTTCAATTAACTTGGTTCAATCCTATTCGCTTTAAATTTACAAAACCAAAATTTCAAAATTGTTTTAAAAAAAAAACATGCATTTATTCATATTATCTTGTATTATGTTTGTCATCCTCATACTAACACTTGCATCTTTGTTTTGTAGGTACAAATTTTGTTTAAATTTTATTAACTGCTATGCATGAATATGATGAACAGGATGAATGGGAGTTGTTGGACTCTTTCCTCCATTTTTAAAAATCACACACATACTGCATGTGCACTTGCATTCTGCATACTTGTATTGTTACCCTGATATGTCATTTCTAGTTAGAAAGGAAGAACGGTATACTGGTTGTGGCAAGATACTGTGTCGGGTTCTTGCCTACGACCTTTTGATGGTTCCCTCGTTCGGATCACCAACCGATCATGGCACCACCTCGGGGAGTGGGCCTAGGTTTGAAGATCTGGGGATCGAGCCTTTTTAGGATGTATTAGTCAACCCTCAACCTCATACTCATATAGATACCATGCATAGCCGAACCTCTGCCGGATTTAAGACATGGCCACTGTTTTCAAAACTACTAAGGAAAGGGTGACTGCTCTTACTTTCATTTATGTCTACTTATTCCTGTTGTTATAATGCCTGTACTCTTACTGTTATAATGACTATTTAACTGCTCATGCATGCACGTTTACCTTGCTAGTGCATCCTGTCTCCTTATACTCCTTGCATACCCATATTCATGTATTCAATATCCCATTTCAAGACAAGAGTTCCAAGTAACTCAAGTTACTGCATTCTCACACATATGATCAACCCATTGAGAGTGACACCAAAGTCACTCTCCCTTGCATTAAACCTGCCTAAACACTAAGGGTTCCCATATAACCCTAAGGATTCATTGCATGCATCTCAATTCATTCCATAAGAGGGGCCCCAATCCCTCTATGCTCACAGAGATAGGATTGCTATGAAGACAAGGGGCAACCAATCAGCAAGGTCTCTCAACGACCTCCTCGACATCAAATCCAAGGAAGGCAAATCCGAAGACTCAAGAGTAGTTTAGGGTTTTCCTTTGTAAAAGTAGATAGGTGGAAGTCCAAAGGAAAATGTTCCCCCTTTCCCCCCTATTAAAATGTATCTCAACTCTTTTGTATCTTAAACCCAAAATTTAATGTACTTCTTTACCTTTATGAATGAATGCATGGATGGCTGAAGGTTCCTACTTGATGGTATGGTATCTGCATACAGGAGCAAATCCCCTATCTCCAAAAGTGAGCCAATACATCATGATTAGTTTCCCTCTTAAAGAGGGGCACCCTAGGACATGCATTACATAAAGCTCTCTAAAAACTAGAAACTGATTTGCGACTTGTGTTCTTGTCTTTTTGTCTTTTCTTTTTTATTTACAGAGGTCACCCTACACTTAGTCAACATTGCTCCCAAAAAGGGGCAACATCCACCTAGGGATCCCATTATCACCCTACAAAGAGCATCATTGATGGCTGCTAACCCTGAAGAATCCTCTCAAGTCTCTCGAGAGGAAGTTAACGAAATAAGGACTAAGATGGATGAGATGCTCAAACTCATTCAAACTCTAGCTATGAAGGATGCTATTGCGGTCCAGTCATCACCTATGACTTCATCCAAGGACCCTGAACCCGCTAATCCAAGGATCATGCTTCAGTCTGACAATGCTGGGAGGACTAAGGAGGATGCCAAAGGGGTTAACACTAAAGAAGAGGAGACCATATTACTTTCACTTGCTATAAAGAAGGCCCCTCTAGACCCTCTCAGTCTGAAAATCCAAGGGTTGGAAGATTTGTTGTGAAGTCTCCATGGCCACGATACTTACGGGTTCACTTCTTATAATGAGCTCTGTTTCTTCTCTAACCACCTGAGACCTGCTAGGTTTAAAATGCCTGACTTCCAGAAGTACGATGGTACCAGTAACCCTGTTGCTCATCTTCGTCTATATGCTGGAGCGCTAAGTGGACATGGAAACAATCCGAAGCTCCTTATGTAGCTATTCTAACACAGTCTCACAGGGTTTGCACTACAATGGTTTGCTTGTCTGGACTTAAGGAAGATCACAACCTAGATAAAGCTAGTCAATGCGTTCAAAGCCCAATACCATCACAACATCGACCTCACTTCCGATCGATGGTCCTTGATGATGATAAGCAAGGGTGAGAAGGAGAGCTTTAAAGCATATGCCCAAAGATGGAGGGAGGCCGCTGCACAAGTTAATCCCCTGCTGGAGGAGAAGGAGTATGTACAATTATTTGTACATACTTTTCAAGGTGTATTCTACGAGAAGCTCTGCAAAAGCGTGGGAAAAAGCTTTTCCGAGCTCATTATGCAGGGAGAGATGATAGAAAACGGCCTCAAAACAGGAAGAATTACAGATCCCTATGCCAAGACTGGAAAAAATACTGCCAACATAGCCAAAAAGGTGGCTACTACAAGGGGCACGATCAGGAAGGAAAGTGACGTATCCGCTATTCTGCCTAGCCAACCACCCCTATACCGACCCCTGCTACAATCACCCCTAATCCTACCCTCACCTAACTTGACCATGCCTATTCCAACCCCTAACTATGGTCCCGCTGGGGCACGACCCAACTTTAATAGATCTGCTCGACGCATCCATACTTCGACGCCTTAGCCTGCACCCAAACCGAGGCTTACCATAGCCTTCTGAAGAACAACATCTTAAAGCCCGTACCTGCTCGCCTGTTGCCAAGCCCTCTGCCCCCAACCTTTAATGCCACTCTTACATGGGAATACCATTCAGGAGGCCAGGGGTACGACACCAAAAGCTGCTTTGCTCTCAAGCACAAAATCCAAGACTTGATCGACAATAAGACCATTGATCTGCAGCTGGTAAAACCCGCTCCTGCTCCCAAAGTGACCACTAACCCTCTGCCGGATCACACCGTCAATATGATAGTAGTAGAAAGGGAAGGCGAGTGAGAGTTCGACGAGCTCAGAGAGGAAGGTTATGAGGACGATTAGGACGTTGATGGAAAAGATGACTGGGAGGAGGATCTCCCATTGTGCCCGATTTATCTCTATAACCTTGATGAGGTGCCTGATGCTTCTGACTAGCCCATTGAGGAGCCAATATTTCTGGAAGATGAGATGACCAAGAACACGGCTGTTGATGGATGAGGTGCTGGATTTTTACATCCAAAAATGCCGTGACGGAACGTAACTTACTAGAAAACCCTTGGCCCGTAACTAAGTATAACTATGAAGACATGGGCTGGGAGCTAAAGGAGTCAAGAGAGTAGATAGAGCCGTTCGAGTTGGAAGACGGTGAACTAACCATCCTGTTTACAGAAGAACCCACTGCCAAGAATAAGGAGGCTGACAAATACGCCAGCAACATTAACATCTTCAGAGCTCTAGGAGAATCCTTTGCCTGTCTCACCTTGGCCGAGGATCTGGGTCGCGAATGGACCATTGAAGATGTGGGAATTGTTCCAAAGCCTTACTAAAATGGTTTCCCTTCAAAAGCGTACAAGAGAGGGGTGTTTTCATCCACTTTCTTTCTATCCCTTTTACTTCCTATCTTTAAATTAATGCTTACATTTTCTTATTACTTAAGAAATCTATACTTTCCATAAGAAATGATAATAATCATTAAATAATAGTCTTTTATTCCATCACGGTTGTCTTATCTTCTCTTAGGAATGGTGGCTACTTTCTATACAAGGGGCATAGTGTATCTTATGGAATGATCCAATTTGAAGGGATGATAGCATGAGTTAACCACTCACCAAATGATCAGCTTTCCACAGAGAGAGAGGATGAGGATGAGTGGGGATACTACCCAAAGGCAGCACTTGCAAGACTCTGAAGCTAAGCGATGTGTGGCCAGTTTATCAAAATGAAGAGGAGCCATCTTTCACTTCCCCACATATAAATAAAAGAATAAATAACTAAATAAATAAACAAATGTGCTTATATTCCCTTTGCTCAACACTTAGAGCCTCGCAACAAACGAAGTTTTCTTTGTCAACCCCGATCCAAGACTGTCCACCCCATACTGTGGCAGCCAATAGTTGAGAACTCTAGGAGTGGTGTCCACCTCTATCATGCTAGGATAGTGTCAAAAGCTCTATGGATCAAGCAATCTAATTCAAAGTGAAGAGAGGCCCTTATTTTATTTTCCATATAGTCATAAGCAACCCCTTACCAAACCTGTTGAGCCATCTATCCTTTTCCCGAGGAAACCCTAACCTAGGGATCACCGCACACATTGGGTAGATTGAATTGCCAAAGAAAAGGCCTAAGGAAAAAAGGGTCGAAGAATTATTCATTTCATGAAGGAATAGAAAGAAAAAGCATAGGAAAGGAGTTGCCAAGGGGCAAGAGGCCAAGCAAAAAAATAAAAAATTCCTTTAAGGAAAGGCTTGAAGAAAATCATAATTGAGTCATCTTCAAGAGCATAATAAGATGATCGAAAGAAAAGAAAGTCATGTTTATCTCAAAAAGCATATAGAAAGGGTGAAAGAACAAGGCCATTTTCACTCTGAGAAGTCATGTAAAAAGCAAGAAGGAAGTTTAAAGGTGATCCTAGGTTATAAAGAAACTCTAGTAGAAACAATAGGTTCGAGCCTTTATCCTTTCTTGCAAAACCCCAAAACCATAGCCTACATTACAACCCTAGTAAAGTCCCTTCTGATTGAAAATGGATTGCTTGATCTAAATGAGCTAGATACG
This sequence comes from Euryodendron excelsum, assembly GCA_033060915.1. NCBI lineage: Eukaryota > Viridiplantae > Streptophyta > Magnoliopsida > Ericales > Pentaphylacaceae > Euryodendron > Euryodendron excelsum. The sequence continues at coordinate 11,165,269 of CM065384.1, read as the reverse complement.
TTACCGAAGCTAAGGAGGGATGCTAGCCCTACTAAAATCAGTCAAGGATGGTATAGATCTAAACCCTACTGAAAACAACATCAAATTTGAGCCTATATATCTTGTTGTTTCGAAAACCCCATAACCTAGCCTACATTACAGTCCTAAGTAAAGTCTCCTCGGATTGAAAGGACTGGCCGCTTATCGCTCTGCTGAAGATCGGGTAAGCTGTTACTAAAACCCCGAGAGTCGAGAGTTTTAGCCCAATAACCATACACACTAACCTTGAAACAAGGACTCGGAGGCGGTCAAAAGGTTGAGAAAGGTTCGAAGTGCTATCATCCAATCAAGGTACGGTTGAGCCAGAGGAGAGGCTAGACCCCCGAAAAGGAATGAGTTATCATTCCAAAGACTACAAGTTTAACAGCACCCTGTGTCATTCTATTAACATATTTCTAACATGTGCATACGTTTGAAAAATAATAATAATAATAATCAGCAAGGGCTTTGCACATATAGGATATAACTCCCTGTAGAAATAGAAATCACCAACATCAACTCATATAATAGATACATAACATCATCATCCATCACATGCATTTGATCATATACCTAGCGGAAAAAAAAATCAATCATAAATGTCTTTGTCTATCCATCCATCTGAATACCATAAATATCCATCCTTGTACATAGCTTACAAAATAAAACTATCTAACATAAATACAATTCAGAGACAAGGGGCAAAAGAAGATCAGAGTCTCCACAAGGGGCATACATCACAGGTCAAAGTCGATATCATCTGGATCAAAATCCCCGAAACCCGGCATCGAAGGAGGTGGATAACTACTCGAAGCACTGCCATCCTGCAGGGAAGATAGAACCGAAATCAGCTGCATACAAGAAGAACTAAGCAATAGCAGAGCAAGAAGAAGCAAAGAAAGAATAACATACCCCCCCACCACCCAGCTGAGATAACCGAGCCGTCAGGGAAGCTACCTCGGCCTGGTACTGATCCCACTCCATCTAGTACTGATCTCTCTGGTCTCTCATAGCAGTAAACTCAGCTGGGGGCACATATCCTCTGGCCCGGCGCCACAAGTCAACCACCTCCTGGCCAATAGTGTACCCGCTGACTACTACTTCAAACCGAGTGAAGGCACCGACCGAATAAGCCCCAAAGTGCGCAGCATAATCTGTATCTGGAGGAAGCAAGAACTCGGCACCCGGCTGATGCTCCTGATAGGGGATAGGCACTCTCGCCACCAAGGCTCCAAACATGTACTCCGGCGGAGCTCCTGCTGATCGGAACTCCTCATGAAACTACCGCCAGTGTCGCTCCCCAAGATAGGACTCCCAAGTATCATCACTGAGAAAAGCAGCTCTCGACAGGGACAACGGGACCAAATACCGAACTGTCTCATAATGAACTGATCTAACAAAGGGCCGCCAGGCCGCCAGGTCACATCCCTCACCTCGATCAGCTCCAGGTTAGCCCGGAGCATCACAAAATCAGTAATCTCCGATCCCTAGGCTACCCGGTCATGAGCCCATCTCAAAGCACGAGGATAGAGGTCATCCTCAACGACTGCAGGGCGATGAACGGGAAGGTACTCGTAACTCCACCAGACAAGGAAAGGCCAGAAACTAATCATGCTGCCCTAACGGGAAGAAGTCTGAACCCACATTGACTGAAGAAAGCAGCCAAAGGAAAAGGATCCCTAGTCCAGCTCGGATAAAGCTCTAAGATTGGCTACTATGCTTACCAACCAACATGGCACGAGCGACTACTTGTTGTTGCAAAAGCAGCTAAAGATGATGTACAAAACAAGTCGCCGTCTCATAATATCCTGCCTGGCAGGCGATGGCTGAGTAGTAAAGGTACGGTCATCCTGACTGATCCAAGAAACTAGGAAGGCAGAACACTCAGAAGGAGGCAAGTCTAACAGCAAACAAGCCTCGTCCCTACTGACCGAATCCAGGGTGATCTGCTGACCGACAAAGGAAAGCCCTGTGATGATCGCCCAATCCAAGGGAGTGGGACCTAGCTCGAAGCTGACAAAGTGAAAGGTCCCGGTCTTCCCAAACCATCGCTTAACCAACGCCAGTACTAAATGCACGTTCAGGCGGTTATACCTTCTAAAAACTCTACTTTAAAAAATCTCTTTTCCTAAAACCTCCTCTTTCAACGTGCTTTATAAAAATTCTCCTTTCCAAAATTGTTTTCAAAAACTCCCTCCAAAAATCTATTTTTCAAAACTCCCTTTTTCAACTCTTTTCCAAAATTCTCTCCCCAAAATCTACTTTCTAAAAACACTCCCTAAAAATCTTTCCAAAAACTCTCTCCAACAATCTCCTTCCAAAAATCTTTCTAAAAAACTCTCTTTCCAAAATCTTCCTTTTAGAAACCCCCTATAGTATTTTCCTTCTAAAAACTCATTTTCAAAAACACACTTTCCAAAAATTCCTTTTTAAAATCTCTTTCCAAAAACTCTATCTTCAAATTCACTTTTCAAAAATTCCTCTCTAGGATTCCCTTCTAAAAATCTTCGTTTTCAAAAACCCACTTTCCAAAAATCCCTTTCCTTAGAGCCCAAGTCAAGCTCTAGAGCTAACAATTAGGAAACCCTAATTTTCTTCCCAAAAACATGATTTTCAAACTTGCCTTAAAACCTAGGTTTCTAAAACCCCTTGTTTTCTACATCAAAATTACATATTTTCAAAAACCTATTTTCTATGTCAAAACTATAGCCTTCCAAATCTAGGGTTTCTAAAACTTCCCCTTTCCAAATCCTTATCAAATCAAATCTTCATTTTAGGAAACTGAATGCAATCTTTCCATTTAGGAAACTAGATCCAATCCTCCATTTTTAGAAACAAAATCAAACATTCTCTTTTAGAAACAAAATTCAATCCCTTCCTATTCTAAATCTTTCCTAATTCACCTCTTTCCTAATCCTCTACTTCCCTAAATCTTAAGTTTCCAAAACTTGAACATAACAATCTTTCCTAAATTTTAAAACTCAAAATCTAAATCTTTCCTGATTCAATTCTCTCTCCTAATTCCCTACCTTCCTAAACCATAAGTTTCTTAGAACTTCCAAATATTTCCTTAAACATTAAGCTTTCAAATCTTTCCTAATTCAACCATTTCCTAACTGTACCCCTTTTCAAATCTTAACTTTCCAAAACTAGGTTTTCCATTCTTTCTTAACCCAACACTTTCCTAATTCGAAAACTTTCCCAATTCGAAATCTTTCCTAAAATGACATTTTCTTAATTCGAACTTTTCCTAATTTCAAAACTTTCCTAAGATGACACTTTTTCTATTTCAAAACTTTCCTAATCTGAATCTTTCCTAAGTTCCAAGCCTTCCTAATCTTCCAAGTCCAACATTCAAGTCAATTCTTTTCCAAAATCTTTCCTAAGTCTAGGTTTCTTAAACCTCCATCTTTCCAAAATAAGTCTAAATCCTTTTTCCAAGTTCTATCTTTTCAAATCAAAATCCAATCTTTTCAATTCCAAAATTCTAAATTCCAATTTCTAATCCTCCATTCTAAGTTCAAATCAAATCATTTTTCCAATCAAAATCTCTTTCTTCCAATCCAACCTTCTATCTTCTATTAGACTCTTGTCTGAATTACGACTGACTTGATTCCTCCAAAAGGATATGTAGGCAACCCTCATGGGTGCGGTCACAACATTTTTTAAGTTTCTATTTCCACAAAATCTTTTCAAATCTTCAATCTATTTTCAAAACTTCCAATTTCAAATTTCTATTTCCAAATCTCTATTTCTAATTTTTTAAACTTTCCAATTTCAATTCTATCTTTTCAAATCTCTTCTAAAATCAAATCGAATTCTTCTTTTCAAATCTATTTCCAAATCAACTCTTTTCTATTGCACTTGCATATCATGCATCATGTTGGTTTCTTTTCAAACATTCTTGTTCAAAGTGGATAGGATTGAACAATAGTTAGTTAAAGACTCTCGTAGTTGAATCTAGGGTAGATTGACATGTAGGTACCGAAAGGGCGGGGTAGGGTGATGGCTTAGTGCGTCTTCCCTACACGTAACCAACCTTCGAACCTAGATCACTGATTTCAAAGACCAAAAATGGAGTTATTTTTCAAAAAGGGCTAAATATTTTCCAAAAGTTGCCAAACAACCTGTTTTCCTAAAAAACCATCTTTGGAGGAGATAATTTCAAAATCGTTTTTCAAAAACCCTAAGTGTAGTCTTTGGATTATGTTTAGTTTTTAGGTGACCTAACTCACCTTAATCAAGTTAGGTGGCGACTCCAAATATTTTCCAAAAGCCCTTTATTCAAATATATTTTCAATTCAAACCTAGTCGCACTCATTCTTCTAGGGGGGTGAGTTCTAACGACAGAGTACAATGTTTTTCTCGCTTGTATGAGTATTCCTCGAGTGCGAAAAATCTAGGCGCGACACTTTCTAATTCTACATTCTTTGAATTTAAAATCAAACCTTATATTTATCATACAAGCTGTGTGCATGTTGTCACGACCTGAAACCCGGCCTATACAGATTTAGGATGCATGATCGGCCAGTAGCTTGGCTACCCAAGGCCGCATTACATAACTCGGTTGAACACCTGTGCATTTATCATTTAAAAGATACATAATTGCGGAATTAAAACTTTTTAAACGTAAAGTAAAACATATCTCATACATAGTAGAGCTATGCCTAATCTCCAAAACATAATGATTCTATAAGGTGGACCTATCAAAGGCCACCACATTTATAACATTATAACATTACAAAACATTAGGGTCCAACTCTTATATCAGCACATAACATAAGGCCCATGGGCCGCAGTCCAAATATCCATGTAATTGGCCCCCTTTAGGGCCTCCTAATTTGTTCGCCTGCAAACATTTTTAGAAAAATGTAAGCTAATGCTTAGTGAATAACAATAATGCATGAGCATAAAATACCATAGACTACATTTATATTTAATGTACATGACAATAAAGGTACATTTATGCATAAGTGGCATAAACTTAGAAACACACAAGTATGATCTTAAAGACACTTGAAGCATAGGATTTTGTATTAAAACATTTCATCATTTCTAAACCATAATGTTGAAGAAGAGGGGTGGGTGTGTTATAGCATGAACTATTTGAGCGTGACATAACTTGTCATGAACATAACATACCATGTCTTGTAGGCGTACATCTTGGCTCGTTGTATAATATAGGATACATCAAATATTACTATTCTTAGTAATATTATAAAGCGTAGCTTTGGAAATATAGGTAACATAAGTATCATATTGAAATACTCTAACATTTCGAACATTGTATCATAGGAGTGAGACATAACACATAACATAATTTCGTAAGGCATAACGTAGCCGTCATAAGCATGTCATGGCATAGTGTCGTAAGGGCATATCTTAATGTCGTAGAAAGGAGAGATATATCGTGACATTAGTACCTATGGAAACATACGTAACTTGTTATGAAGTATTAGAACAAATCATATTTCTTATTCTAGAGCATAAGTATGTTACGTCTCTATATCAGAGCTAGGCTTCGCATTAGTAACCTTCAAGGTCATGTATAGGGCTCTTTAAGCTAATATCTTAACCATGTACAATATTGCCCGCTTTGGCGCTTCATGTCATGCATGTGCCTACCTCACGGTTTTAAACGCATTGCGACAGTAACACTTCCTCGTGCCTACTCACTCGGGAGCGCTTGAGCTATTAGAGTACGCAACATAATACTGTCTGTTCTGGCTCTCACCTGTCTACCCCCACTCGGGCACTTGGTCTTAGCCGCACGGCATGCGTAAGGCTCTTTAGGCCAATATCAGATTGTCCACTTTGGCTCGCAACTACCTACCCCCTTTTTAGGCGTTTGGTCTCAGCCGTACAGTACATATAGGGCTCTTTAGGCCAACATTAGATTGTCCGCTTTGGCTTGCACCTACCTACCCCCTTGTGGGCGCTTGGTCTTAGCCGCACGGTACACATAGGGCTTTTTAGGCCAACATTAGATTGTCTGCTTTGGCTCTCACCTGCCTATCCCCTTTTGGGGGCTTGGTCTCAGCTGCACGGTACACATAGGGCTCTTTAGGCCAACATAGTAACCATGAAGGTCATGCTTAGGCTCTTTAGGACAACATAAGTGCTAGGCTCAGTTATAGTAACCATAAAGGTCACACATAGGCTTATTAAGTCAATCATAAGAGCAATGCTCAGTTATGGTAACCATAAAGGTCATGTCTAGACTTTTAAGCCAAGGGACGCCTCCTTACATAGCGATAGATTATTTCATATCCCCTACCATAGGACCATCGTTGCTAGTTTAGGGTCTTGCCATGAAAGACCTTACATGTCGATGGTTTATTTCACGTCCCCCATCCTAGGACTATCAGGCTAGATTAAAGTCTTTCCATGAGAAGACCTTACATGTCGATGGTTTATTTCACGTCCTCCATCCTTGGACTATCAGGTTAGATTAAGGTCTTGCCACGAAAAGACCTTGAGTTGGATTTGTACGCTAGGAATCTTACATCTACTTTATGTAAACGTTCTAATCCATAGGTTTTAATTCATAACATAAGTATAGCTTGCATGCATTTCAAGGTATAACATTTATACTTAAACATAAAAATTAACGCATTGAAAACATATGGAAATCATTGCATGATATGTAATTGAACTTAAAACATTTTGAAAGTAATAGGGTTTTACTCATGGCATATCGTTACTCACTTCTCTCCGGTAGAACGGGTGCTAAACAAGGCGTTCCTTTCTTTAAGCTTGCCCAAGTCCTTTAATGGCTTTCCTTGGCTTGAGTGGAGACTCTCCAAGCTCCCTCCTCCTTCAATCTTTCCTTTCCTCTTTCTCTTCTCCTCTTCTCCCTCTCTTCTCTCTCTCAACCGGTGGTGAGTGTGTTTGAGTGTGCGTGTGTGTGTGTATAAGGATGATACACATGGGAATAATCCCATGCATCTCACTCTATGGTCTTAAGCTACAACATAAACTCCTATTGGTCATTTTTTACTCAAATGAGGCAATAATTAACATTAAACAACGCGAATACTAGAAATTCTCATTAATATAAATAAATAGAGGTTCAGAATATCACACATGTGGGTCTTTTAATGAATACTGGTAAGCATTCCCTTAAACTAGTACATGACAACTTGTAGGGACCTTGAAACTCCAAAGCTCACTAAACATATTGGATAACAACATTGCATGTTAACAACTCATCATTAAATGGAGCACTAAGTAAGTCCATCAAACTCAAATGTATGATATTGTTTAAAGTGCAAAGTTTAGATACCCAACTAATATTACTCGCTTGTCAATATTATGATAGTTAAATTACCTTACAACCATAAAATTTATTGGTTACTGCCACCAAATGATTGAGATCATTTCATAGTCACATACCTACATGAATTATAGTTCCTATATTGAAAGTTGTACCTAAAAGTATTTTCTTTTATGACATCGAAAGTCCCTTTCTTTAAGGAGGTATCCCCATACAACTTTCACAATGGTTTGAGAGCACACTCTATTACGAGCTTAATATTACACTCGACCCAATATCCAACACCGAAGAATTTAAAATATCTTAATGTATCCTTAGATAATATGTCCAAATCATTATATAGTTTAGCTTTTATCCCAAGCCAATGCTATCAATCCATTCATAGTCAATCTTAAGTTACGTTTCAAGAGAGGGTTAGTCATAATTATGCATAATCTCTCAGTTAACCCTAAAATCCCTCTGCAATGTCACATAAGCTTTACAAGGTTTTAAAACTTCAATACCTATACTTTTTTTTTGGAACACAACGTTACCGTGCTTTACGGTTTGTTACACAAGAGAACATGGCAATTCATCACCTTAGACCATGCGTGCCATTCTAACTAAATCCCATAAATAAAATCATACTTCAATAAAAACAGACCTTATTTTTGTAATTTCACAATTTTTTTTATCTGGCATGACACCTTACTATCAGTTTGTTTGTACTTCCCATTAGACAACTTGAGATTAAATCTCACTTCTCGATCAGGTGTTAAACATAAACATCTCTGCTATGTATATGTAAATTATCCATCAAAGCCCTTAAATGTTCATAGAGATGATTCCACTAGATTCCATTATCATAGGATGTCATTCAACAATCATGATTTGCTTTGAGATTATGAGAAGTATGTCAAATTTATTTGGTTACTATCAATACCTAGATTCAAGATCAATCCTTATGAGTACTTGTATCCTTTTGACTAATTAAACAATTTCTCTGTTCTTTATAAGGGATAATTATGCTTCTTTGTCTGATATTCATTCATTCTTCAAATCAAAAAATCTATAATGACATATCGAGAGGGATAATGCCCATATTTAGCACTCTTTGCAACTACGCTTTATTTTTCCCAAAATAATAAGATTATCCCCTAATTATTACTTGTTTTTTCATTGGTAAAGAAACTATTAGTACTTCTGACATACCTTATAATAATCAAATCAACTTTCTACCATAATAAATGAAAACATGACCAGTTAACTTATTACCAAGACTCCCTCAGAATCATGTATCTATATGAGATCATGATTTATCAATGATTCACCTTAACTTCAAACTTTCACCTTCTCTAGGCGTTATATTTAGTTTATGAAACATCTATCTCTTTTTATAAAAATTTGTCAAACCTTCACCCAATTCAAAAGATACCTTCAGATATTGTAATTCTTTTCATCACTTCCTACTAGTGACCAGTGTCATCCCTATGAGTAAAGGTTGTCAATTCCTAATTTGTAACCTTACATGACCATTAAGAGCAAGTACTTTCCATTCATTGCCGCATTAGTAGAGTTTATGATATTTTTCTAAATAGTTTTCTCAAATCAATCCCCGTTACTCATGAACTCCCTACCAGGAAGGCAATATAAAATTTCATATTGTTCATGACGATGAGTACTATTAACTAGTAATGTTTACTCATGATACGTCTTTGTATCGTCTGATAACACTATTCAGAAATCAATTTCTCAAGGATTGTGCCAATACCCTTTGTATGAAGTGATTGCCATGATGCACTAAACTCGTATATTAAGTTATTCAACAGATGTTCGTTGTATCACATGGCCCCTAAAACATAATATATTATAGCTTCCTTTTTTTTTCTTTTTCTTGGGCATCTCCAATTGAATGACAGGGTCCATGTGTGATAGATAATGAAGCAAGTACGACTCTGGATACAAGGATTTCTAGCATCCCCTCACTAGCCACCGATCCTTCTACAATCTTCTCAAACCATCAAATTGAGCCTATGGTATCGTATACTACACGTGTTACCACGATCAAGAGCACATCTTATGTTCTGTAATGATGTTCTGAGTAATCTTAGTTCAATGGGCTGCCTCTTTAACATAATGCAGGACCATTCTGAAATAACTGCACCTCACTCCTCATTGAACTTTCTCAGTACCATGATAACTCTGTTTAACATCTCATCTCATGGTTCTAGGTTCATCTTGTCAAAACAAGAGAAGTCCTTCAATATCTGTATCAACAACTAGTTAAGCAAAATACAAGTGTGAGTACACATCCTTCCTATTCTTAGTCCAACAACGTTTTCTACACTTACTGCAAATCCCAAGTAAGACCTACTTGCTAGCTCTGATACCAACCTATCACACCCTCGAATTTCCCACGCTCAAAGATTTTCAGGTGGTGCGACATAGACCACTCGCTAATCCCACATCGATTGCATTAATACCCCCAATGAAGGACCAACAAGTTGTCAAAATGTTATATTCTAAATGATAATAGTTTCAGTCTCTAATCTAACTCAAATAACACATTAAACTCATACCACATCATTATATCTCATTACAATCATCTGGTGTCTCTGCACCACTTAAACCAAAATCTAAATAGTTTCAAAATCTTGTTAAAAATAGGAAGAAGACAGCCGGATCCTGGGTTTCATTTGTGACATTTCTCGATGTACAACATAGTTCTTAGAAATCCCTCTTGCTATTCTTATCATGTTTACTGCCTTACTATCTAAAATGTTACCCATAAAACGGAGTGAGCTGTAAAGCCCAACAGTAGTGTATTATCCAGCATACAATAAATTTAAGTTTTTCATAAAATAGTGTTTAAATAATTTTTGAGATAGTTGATGAAAGCAACAAATTTGAAATCAGAATAAGTGCTGCAACACTCAATGATATACAAAATTATATATACTATATTCAAAATTTTAGCACATGCCATGTAGAAATTGGTAAAGTCATGATGTCTCAACAAGCAATTGTTCATTTCTTTACTATGCTCAAGGTACCACCTTATCTCCCCTTTCTATGTGCCAATTTTTAAACCGGGTAGCGTAGTTCTTTAACCCTATTTAAGGTCCGGGCTAGCACCAAGCTCGCATTGGTCTAGACTTAGGACCAAGTATGCATTGGTCTGGACTTACGACCAAGCCCGCATCGATCTGGGCTCAAAACCATGTCTGCACAGGTTTGGGCTTATAATCAAGCTCGCATCAGTCTGGACTTTGGACCATAACCTCCCAATCCATTTCCATAACCATATTACTCAACCCAATAGTGAACAGTCCGCTCTGCTATCTCAGGTATAATAGTTAAAAACATATAGTAGTATAGTTAAAAAAGAATGAAATCAGAAATTATTATTTTCAATTCAAATAATTGTACAATTCAAAATACGTATATCGAAATGAAATAGGCATATTGTTATTTTGGATTGGTACCCCCTACCTGATCATCCGAGTTGACTCAGGTAGTCCTTTTGGATTCGTCTCGATTTACGTGCAACTCTATCAAGCACAATCGTTTAGTAACAACATGTCAAGTATCTTGCTATATGGTTTAAAGACTCTCTAATGATCCTAAGTCTACTCATCGTAAGGTGGAATGACTAAAATGCCCTTATAGCCCATTCTGCCTAATGGGCATGATCTCTATTGTCTTTTGGTTTGCAAAATTCTAAATAAGTATATTATTTTTCTAAAGCCCTTGAAAATATTTTGTGTATTGGCCTTTGGTATTTTAAATATATTGAAAATAGTCTAGAAAGTTTCCTATTAGTGAAAATTGGTAATAAGCCATAAAAAATATTATGCTAGAACCACATTTAATTTTTAAAAATTATTAATAATTTGTAAAAAAAATATTACACATAACTTTAGACTATTCTACATATAAAAAAAAATGGATATCAATAGTGTTATTTTAAAAATTCCCAGAACATGGTTTAAGTGAATGTTTTCTTCAAAAATTGAATTTTTAATTGTTAAAGACCTAAACAGTTTGACACTCCTTCCAGAGTGTTTTCAGAAGTGACCTCTCATAATGTTTTTCCAGAACTTTTAGATTATATATAATAATTATTAAGACATTTCTCTATATAAAATAAAAAATACCTCCAAGTATCCAAATATTATGACATTTATTTTTTAACAAAAATATTCATTTATCAAAATATAATTTCTAATTGAGTAGTTAAGCACTAAAGCATATTGCACATGGGCCCGTGCACCATACCCTAAGAGTGGACGTGCACGGTTAACTCTGTTCATTGTCTTTCTCCTATTTTCGTTCGATTTTAATACTCCAAAGTGAAGTAGGTTTATCTCCATTGTTTCTTATTGGAATCAAGTGATTCTTGAGTCTAAAGTGTACTACTCAAAAAAAAAATCTATGACGTTTATGTTTTAATATTTCACATTTAAGGTTGTTTAAACCTCCAAGAAGGGCCTGCAAGTGCACGGTTTTGCCCAAATTCTCAAGGCTGATCTGCAACTCCCATTTTTCTCAATTGTCTTCACATAAATCAGTGTTACAAGGTCATGCATGGCTATCAAAGCATCCATACTAGCTATCCATGGTATTTAATTGAATCAAAATGCAAAAAAACTGAAGTCAGTTCATGTGACCAACCAAATCTATCCCATTTCTACAAAAAAATTAACCCATTTCACTTTCAAACAACCTGGGTCCTCAAGGTGATTCTTAACATTTTTAAGGTGCCTAGAAACATAACTCAAATGTCGTAACTCAGAATGAATTGTTTGAAACTTAAATGCTCAAGTTTCTTGAAAACCAAGCCTTGCCGGAAACAATCGCTTTCCGGCCATTTTTCGATCATGTTTGACCAGCCTAACCAACATGCAAGATTAAAATAAAGTATATAACAATGAGTAGAACTACATACTTGAGTTTGAGAAGATTTTGGCTTGATTTCAGCTTTGTGCCAAGTTTTTCCCTTACTTTCTCACATTTTCTCACTTGGCACACATGCTCCCTCTCTCTCTCTCTATATATTTCATGCACGAATTTGGCAGCCCAAGTTTGATGTCCTAAACCCCATTTTGAATAGCTTGCATGCAATGTAGAATGATGAGAGGAAGAAACATTTGGACAAGTGTCCAAGACTCACTTCTGTTGGCCCAAAACGCAACCCGAGAGAGTAGGGATGAATTGAGTTTTTTGAAAATTAATAGCAATTAAGATTAATTAAAACTAATTTAATCAACAGAACAGTGAATCAAGATATATGCAATGCAATATAATCAATAAGGAAATGAAAATAAAGCAAGAGAAATCACACCAAGAATTACTGAGGTTCAACCACAACTTGTGGTCTATGTCCTCACCTCAAGTTCCCCTTAAAGTCTCCTTCTACTATACATCTCCAATTACAAAGAAGGTGCTGATTTACCAAGTGCTCAGCTCACTTTTACACAAGAACTTTTTCACAAGTTCTTCTAGGTACCAAATGGTTTTGTCCAAGATCCACTTCAACTTACAAGAGTTTTTCTTTTACAAGAAAACTCTCAAACTCTCATTTACAAGTGTATGAAAGTTATACACACGAAATACAAACTCTTTATGAAGAGTGGATAGGAAAATAAAAGCTCACTTAATGCCAAAATTAAGACAAAAGGAATTTTCAGAATTTCTCAGCTTGATCAGTCGGTGAATGTTGTTTTTCTTGTCTCTCTTATATATAAATGCAATTGGAAGCTTGTATATAAATTTCAGTATTAATTTCGTCCGTTGGTGGTTGTTGGGGCTCATTTAATGCAAGTCTAGTCCATTATAACGTTAGAAAAACTAGCTGTTATTTCCCAAGTGTCGACACTTGATCTCATCTGTCGACACATCTGACTTGCATTTTCCAGATGTTGTCCACTGTCTCCATGTGTTGATACATTAACTCCATCTGTCGACACTTGATCATTCTGCCTTTAAACTTTGGCTTCTATCCTCATGTGTCGACTCTTCATTTTCATGTGTTGACACATTACCCAAAAATCTTCATTCATCTTTCCATTGATCAAGTTCAGTTTCAGCAATACTATAAGATCTTCAAGGAGTCTTCTCTTTGGGGTATGATGATAGATCAAAGTTTTCAATTCATTAAAGTTGTCTTCTATTCAATTTGGATTGAATTTAATTTTGATAATCATCTTTTCTTTAATTTCTAAGTTGTTATAACTTCTTTCCATTAATGCCAAGCTCTTCTTCTTCATTTTCGAGCTCTCTCCATGTGCTGCTAATGACTTCTTCATCCGTGTAGAGTTTCATATTCATGATGCCTCATTGTTGAGCTCTTCTTTTTGCTACTAATCTTTCTTTCTTCTTTAGAATCACTTCAATTAGTCTTTTATAAATTTGATCAAGTCTACTCTTGAATATCTTTAATTTATTTGAATATATACCATCTTCATTGACTCTTCACATCCCATATGAAGTCTACTCATGGATTCTTTGTTGAGATTTCATAATTATGTTGAATTCTCTTTTTGAACATCTTCAATCTCTTCGAATTCAAGTCAACTTCATTGAGTCTATGTATAATTGATGAAATCTTCTTTTGAACACCTTCAATTTCTTTGGATACAAATAATTTGTTTGAAGTTGTAATAGGTGTCATTGCTCTGTTTGGTGCATTACATGGCTCTTGGAGTGCATTGCTTGATTTGGTTTGTTGTGCATCCACTTTGACATGTATTAGACTTTTTTTTGTTAAAACCTTTAAGTCTAAAGTATAATCTTTATTAATCTTCACATTAAGTAGATGTATTAGTAAAATAACATAAGGTTTAGTTATCATTAAAATCAACATGGGGATCAACCTTGAGTCAACAATCTCCCCCTTTTTTATGATGACAAAACCTTTGCAAATGAAATTTATAAAAGATTAAATGAAAAGGACAAGATCATATTGCATACCAGTAGAGAGCTCCCCCTTTGTTTTATAATTAGGCAACTGATGCTTAAGAGACCAAGTCTTTTCAAAAATAACTCTCAAGGAGTTTTTATCAGTTAATTTCAAAACAAATTGAGGGAAATAATTTACGTTACTCCCCCTAAGAACATGCTCTAGAATAAAGTTCATTCATCAATTATCACTCATTTCATTTTATTTCCATTCCATACCATATGCAACCAATTTATCAATACCAATTCATCAAACACTCATTGTTCATTTTACTTCAATTCTTCTCCTCTTTTTTGTCAATTCATCAAAAAGAGAAAAAAAAATGTATGGTAAAGATAGGTACAATAGCAAAAAAATCTTATAACCAAATAAATTGTATAATTAGGAAAGCAAGCAAACAATCAAACAAGAAGTCATCAAATTGGCAAGAGAACAAGATCATATTTCATTAAACAAAAAATGTCATTACAAAATATTAGACAATTGTTATCCACAACAAGGTAAACAAAAAAAATAGAACAAGGCCATGTCAATGCAAAAGGATGGGGCAAGAGGGAATGTGAGATAGAGAGAAGTAAAAGAGGTAAGGGTAGAGACAATAAGTAAAGGAGAGGCTAGTGAGCATCAGATTTGGTGGCCGAAGAGTCTTCCTCTGTTTCAACATTTCCTTCCTATTCTCTAGCTTCGTCTCCTTCCTGTTCTTCTACCTCATTATCTACATTTTCTTCATCGATTTCCTCTTCCTCTTCTTCCTCTTCTTCTTCTTCTAAGATCTTGCCTTTCCCATTTCTCAACAGTTGTACTTCCTTTTTGTTCAATTTATCTAGAGATTCCATTACTTGAGTCATAAAAGCCCTCAAATCCCGTGCACTTTCTTTAAATTCATAACTCAAACTTCTTTTTGTGTTTCTTTGCCTGAAGCTTCTCCCAGATGGAGCCTTTTCATTCGAAGTACTTTCTCCTCAAGTTTTCTTTGGAGTTCACTTGTTATTTTATAGAGTATACCCTATTCGCTTGAGTGTCTTTTCAATGTATTCATCATTAATAACCTTGGGGGTTATTTTCTTCTTATTTTTCAAATCAATTTTGAAATGCTTAAAAACATTAGTTAAGAAAATTCCATAAGGCAAGCTGATTCTGGATATGGTAGCCTTGTATATATGATCCAGAATAAACAGAGGCAAATCAATCCTTGAACTAGTCAAATATGCCTATAAGAAAAACAACTCCTTCTTCGAAACATATTCATACTTTCCAGTTTCAGGAGTAAAAATAGTGTAGGTAAAGTGATGAACTAGCATCAATTCACGAGGCAAATCAATGATAAGAGGTTGTATACAATTCATCTACATCCCTTCCATAGAGAGTTTTTAGTTGATCTTTTTTAGAGATGTTATCTCTATAAACCTCCCCACCAAGTCTAATTCGAAGAATATGTCTGATCACTTCTCTATCTAAAGTGATGGAAACACCCTTAACATAACTCTTGATGGACACCTCTCTAGGATCCCTTTTGGCATTAGCATCAAAAAGAGCAACCAAGTCATGGTATACATCATCCTTGAGTGTTGTCATAGATTTCCAACCTAGGTTCTCCAATTTGATATCAAATTCAAATTTGTGATGATCAAAGAACTTGTAATCCACCCATCTACCGTTAAATACCTTTCTAAGAGAACAATTTGAATTGTACCTTTCCTGGGCTTTGCCCTCATTGAAATATACTTCATTACATTCTAGGGCTGTTGTGGATGTTGATTCTCCAGTCTTACTCCTTTTTCTTTTCCCTTTTGTCCTTCCCAGAATCCCCTTTTGATTTCCTCTTCTGTTCTTTCAAAATAGGAGTTGTTGCTACGACTAGGGCTTTTGAGATCGTTTTTGGTTTAGAGGTCTTAGGAGCCATTGAAGGATCAAGAATAGTTGAGAGAGGTTGGAATGAGATTGATTAGGGTTTATAAGAAAACTAGAGCGAAGATTGGTGATGGTTCGAAGATGACGGTTAGGTTTGGTGCGAACAGGGGAGCGGTTAGTTGATCTTTTCTAAAGTTGGTTGCCATGGATTTATTCCTAGGATGTTAAGCCTAAAATAGGAATACAAGCTCTGATACCAATTGTTGGCCCAAAAGGAAACCAAAGAGGGGGGGATGAATTAGGTTTTTCAAAAAATTAATAGCAATTAAGATTAATTAAAAACTAATTTAATCAATAGAACAGTAAATCGAGATATATGCAATGCAATGTAATCAATAACGAAATAAAAACATAACAAGAGAAATCACATCAAGAATTATCGAGGTTCAACCATAACTTGTGGTCTATATCCTCACCCCAAGATCCCCTTGAAATCTCCTTCCACTATGCAATCTCCAATTATAAAGAAGGTGCTGATTTACCAAGTGCTCAGCTCACTTTTACACAAGAACTTCTTCATAAGTTCTTCCAGCTATCAAGTGGTTTTGTCCAAGATCCACTTCAACTTACATGAGTTTTTATTTTATAAGAGAACTCTTAAACTCTCACTTACATGGATATGATAGTTATACACACGAAATACAAACTCTCTATGAAGAGTGGATGTTGTTTTTCCTATCTCTCTTATATATAATTGCAGTTGAAAACTTATATATAAACCTCTGTATTGATTTCGTCCATTGGTGGTTGTTGGGGCTCATTTAATGCAAGTCTAATATATTATAACGTTAGAAAAACTAGTTGTTATTTCTCAAGTGTTGACACTTGATCTCATGTGTCGACACATCTGGCCTGCATTTTTCAGATGTTGTCCACTGTCTCCATGTGTCGACACATCAATTCCATGTGTCGACACTTGATCATTCTGTCTTCAAACTTTGGCCTCTGTCCTCATGTGTTGACTCTTCATTTTCATGTGTCGACACATTACCTAGAAATCTTCATTAATCTTTCTATTGATCAATTTCAGCTTCAGCAATACTATAAAATCTTCAAGGAGTCTTCTCTTTGGGGTATGATGATAGATCAAAGTCTTCAATTCATCAAAGTTATCTTCCATTCAATTTGGATTGAATTTAACTTTTGATAATCATCTTTTCTTTAATTTCTAAGTTGCTACAACTTCTTTCCATTAATGTTGAGCTCTTCTTCTTTATTTTCGAGCTCTCTCCATGTGCTGCTAATGACTTCTTCATCCATGTAAAGTTTCATATTCATGATGCCTCATTAACGAGCTCTTCATTTTGCTACTAATCTTTGTTTCTTCTTTAGGATCACTTCAATGAGATTTTTATAAGCCTGATGAAGTCTACTCTTGAACATCTTCATTGACTCTTCACATCCCAGATGAAGTCTACTCTTGGATTCTGTGTAGAGATTTTACAATTATGTTGAATTCTCTTTTTGAACATCTTCAATCTCTTTAAATTCAAGTCAACTTTATTGAGTCTATGCACAATTGATGAAATCTTCTTTTGAACACCTTCAATCTCTTTGAATACAAATAATTTATTTGAAGTTGTAATAGGTGTCATTACACTGTTTGGTGCATTGCATGACTCTTAGGGTGCATTGCATGACTTTTTGAATGCATTGCTTGATTTGGCTTGTTATGCATCCACTTTGACATGTATTAGACTTTTCAGTTAAAACCTTTAAGTCTAAATTATAATCTTTATTAATCTGCACACTAAGTAGTTATATTAGTAAAATAACACAAGGTTTAGTTATCATCAAAATCAACATGGGGATCAACTTTAAGTCAACAACTTCCCCTCTCCTCCACTCTCTCTTTCTCTCTCTTTCCCTCTCTCTCTCTCTCTCTCTCTCTCTCTCTCTCTCTTGCACATGCACACTTGCACATATTGTCTCCCACTTCTCTACTTTGTTGGTCCCCAAAATCAATAAGTATGGGTCCCTCTTTGTCGTGGCTTTAGAAGACACAATGATGAATGCTTGTCATGCAATTGTCCAATCTTTCTTTCTATCTTTTTTTTTTTCCTTCTTTCAACAATATGACTCCATGTGATATATACATATCTTTATATATGTATATCTATATTTCTCTAATTCTTTATTTCATAGAGATTCTGTTTTAATTGTTTCTCTCTTATAATTTTTTTAAAATACTGGGTTTTACAGAACCTTTGGCATAGTCGAGTTGTCAGCTTATTGTTTTGGTTGGAAGCATTGTCAGTGATGAGAGATCAGGAATCCCGCACCTATAGATGATGTGATTTTTTGTGAACATTTCCATGACCTTTTTGGTAACATGAACATAGGAGACTGCTTCTAACCATTTAGTAAAGTAGTCGATGGCAAACAAGATAAAATGATGGCCATTGGAGGCTTTAGGAGTGATTGGGCCAATCATATCCATCCCGCACATTGAGAAAGGCCAAGGAGTAGACATGGAGTGGAGTTTTATGGGTTTGCTTTAACTTTATCCCCACGTATCTGGCACTTGTGACATTAGAGGACATATCTGATGTGTTGCGCCCCAATTTTTTGTACTAGGAAAAATACACACAAGCAAGAAAAACATGATACTCTCTCGTTAGAACTCATCCTTATAGAAGGAAGAGTCCGACTAGGTTGGAATTAGAAATTGATTCAAGTAAAGGCTTTGAAAAAAGTTTGGAGTCACCACCTAACTTGGTTAAGGAGAGTTAGGTCACCTAAAACTAAGTATAATCCAAAAATTACACTTAGGGTTTTTGAAAGGGTTTTAAAAATTTCCTCAGGAGAAGATTTTTAGAAAACAAGTTGTTTGGTAACCTTTGGAAAGATTTAAGCCTTTTTGAAAATAACTCTATTTTTGTTCTTTGAAAACAGTGATTCTAAGTTCGGAGGTTGGTTATGTAAAAGGAAGATATCCTAAGATTATCACCCCATCCCGCCCTTGCGGTACCTATATGTCTATTCACCCTAGGTTCACTCAATTAGAATCTTCAATTATCCATTGTCCAATTATATCCACTTTGAAAAGTGTTTTAGAAAAAAGGTTTGATATGATGCACGACATGCAAGTACAAGAAAAGAATTTGATTTCGAAAATAACTTTGAGAAAAATGATTTGATTTTGAAAATACATTTGAAGAAAAGATTTGAAGCTGGAAAGAGATTATGGAATTGGACATTTGAAAAAGGTTGGAATTGAAAATTTTGAAAAAAGATTTTTGACCGTACCCATGAGGGTTGCCTACGTATCCCTTTGTTGAGAATCAGGTCAGTCGTAGTTCGGACTCGGGGTCTGATTGAAAAGTTTGACTTGGAAAGGTTTGATTTGAAACTTTGATAGGAAGATTTGAAATTGAACTCTGATTTGAAATTGAACTTGGAATTGACTATGATTTGAAAAGCGTGAGGATTTTGAAATTAATTTTGATAAGAAAAGATTGAACTTAGACTTGATTTAGAAAGATTGAGATTTTAAAACATCTTGACTTAGATTGAAGTTTGAAAACCATCTTAGTTTTGGAAAAGAGTTTTTAGAAAGGAGTTAAAACTTTTTAACTTAGGGTTAGGGTTGAACTAGAGTTTGGCTTCCTAGGATTTAGGTAAACTAGGGTTGAAGCTTGTACTTGAAATAAGAAGATTTGATTTAGAATTGAAAAGTTTAATTTTAGAAAGTTTCAAATTAGGAAAGTTGGATTTAGGAAAGATTTGGAAAGGGACTTGGTTTTGATTTAGAAACACTTGACTTGAATGGTCGGAAAAGATTTGATTTGAATATTTAATTTGAAAGAATTTAGAAAGTTAGGAATTAGGAAAAATTAAATTTTGAAAATCTTTGAATAGGGAAAGTTTCAAAATAGGAAAGTTCCATTTTAGAAAAGTGCCAAATTAAGAAAGTTTCATTTTAGAAAAGAGTTGATTTTGGAAATATTTGAATTTGGAAGGTTTTGAATTTAGAAATATTTGAAATTAGGAAAGTTTTAGAATTTAGAAAGATTTATTAAGTTAAAATTTAGAAAGGTTTGAAATTAGAGAAGATTGGAATTAGGAAAGATTGGAATTAGGAAAATTTTGATTTCCATTTCCTAAACTAGAAGATTGGATTCTATTTTCAAAAATTGATGATTTGATTTTGTTTCCAAAATTGGAGGATTTGATTTGGGTTCCTAAATTGGAAGATTAGATTTGACATGGAATTGGAAAGGTTGAGTTTTGAAAATCTATGATTTGGTAGGAAAAGAGGAGTTAGAAAATAGTTTTCGAAACATATGATTTGAGGCAAAATAAGAAGTCAAGATTTTAAGAAAGGAATTAGGGTTTCCTAACCATGAATTCTAGGGCATGACTTGAACTCCAAGACAAAGAGTTTTGGAAAAGTGGACCTTTGAAAGAAGTTTGTAGAAAGTAGATTTTTGAAAAAAGCTTTTAGGTAGAAGATTTGCAAAACAATTTGGAAAGGGGTTTGAACATAGACTTTTAAAATCTTTTGAATATCTCACTTTCCTAAAATAATTCTAACCATGTAAAAATTAGAATCATTCTAGGGTAGTGATTTTGAAAATAACATGAATTTGAAATATGGACCATAATGATCACATTGAATATCACACTTTTCTAAAACAACCCTAACATGGAATGGCTAGAGTCATCTTAAGATTTGTGGTTTTGAGGATAAACGATTTAAGGATTACACCCAAAAATTTGGGCCTTGATGGTCACATTGAATGTAACATTTTCTTAAAACAACCCTAACCATAGAATGGCTAGGATCATCCTAGGAGTGCGATTTTGTAAACAAGTTGAAAAAAAGAGATTTAAATGCAAGTTTAAAAACAACTTTGATGCAAGTTTGGAAAGCAACCTTAAAACAAAATTTGAATGAATGTATGAACATGATATGTACAATGTAATAGGGTCGTGAACAAACAAGGCTAGGATTCACCACATAATCAAGGGGGCCGAACCCTCACCATCAAAAGTTGAATTTGAAGAAAGCCCCCAGCACGGTGACCTTCAACAATTATTCCTAGGCATGAATCAGGGAGTTCCTTATTTCAAGCATGCAAGAAGAGGAGGTAGAAGATAGGGATTAAAATAGAAGAAAACGCAAATGGGTTCGGAGCAAGAAGAGAGAGCGGGGATTACATAAAAGTAAATAGAAAACTAACCTCGTATTCTTCTTGCTTTGATTGCCTGGTTTGCCTTGCTTTTTCTTAGATCTTGAGAGCTTTGAAGTTACAACACTTTAGTCTTCAATGGCTTCTTGGAGGCTTGTGTTTGAGTGTATATGGTGTATAGAGGTTAGGGTTTGGATGCATAGAGGCTAGAGCTTAAAGAGGCTTGAGAGAACCAGGGTAAGAGAGATTTCAAGCTTTATTTTCAGAAAGACTGTGTTTTTGCACTGAGTTTGCGGACCCTTTTCACGATGGGGGAGGGTTTGTATTTATAGACAATTGAAATAGTCTTGGCACCTATTGTAGTGGTGCCAGGGCAAAAACTCCACTAGTGGCGCCAGCCATGTAGGAAAGTTTTGTGGTGGCAAGAAACATATCTTTCAACACTTGGGATACAAGGCAAAAGATTTGGGCGCCTTTCCTACTGACTACCATTCAATTTTTGGCTTAGCTCCAATAGGAGTGACTCTAAAAAGTCTAGGAATGATCTGGAAGGTTTCGAGTAACCAAACTCGGCTAGGAATGGATGGGAACCCTCGAAAGAGTGTCTCGAAGGTAACTAGCTTAAGAAGCAATGCCGGAATGTTTGAGAAGGTCGACTGGCCAATCAGAGACAAAATAGTCAACTAAACCGAAAAAACACTAAAATGGACTCGAAGTGAACCGTGAGAAGGCTTGAAGGTTAGAAACATTATTAAGAGTGTTCTGGAGGGTTGCTAGTTTGATACCTAGAGCCGATGTGATTGGAAAAGGCGACCGACCCACTAGGGTCAAAATGGTCATTCTATACTGGGTTTACCTGAATAGATTCGGAATGATCTGAAAAGTATTGAGAGGTTGAGAATACTATTAAAAGCATTCCCAAGAGGCTACAACTTTGTACCTAGAGTCGGCATGGTTCTCGAATGAGATCGGATGCCTAGGGGCAAAATGATCATTTTTGCCAGATGATCTCGGAATTGGTCCGGAATCAACTAGAAAGCACTTGAGCATGCCGGCTTATCTTTAGGACAATCTTGGAAGTGTAGACTTACCGCTCTGAGGACTTAGGTACTTTCTAGAGAAGTATGCCGAAAAAGGCCCAAGGGGCAGTTTGGTCCATTTTTTACTGGAGTTGGCCAACAGGCATTGGTGTTGACCCGGGTTTTGAGTGTTTCCATCACTCTGACGGTGTGTGACGAGTTGGTTTCCAGAGGTTTCCTGTTCGTCGGTGAATATGTCACAACCAAGAGGCGTGTTCGGTCATGTGACATAGAGGTTTTGTTGGCAATTTCCAATATCGACCTGTTTGCCAATGTTTTCGCCATTCTGACGGTTGCAATGTTTGCAAGTGTTTCCACCACTCTGATGATGTGCGCTCATTCCAGAGATTGCCTGATCTCAAGAAGCTGCTAGATGAACTTATCATCTGAGGGATCAACTATCTTGAAAGATGTGCTGAATAACGAACATTCTACATTAGCAGGCTAGTAAGTGCCAGAAGTGAACCATTCTACCATCTCGAGGACTTGGGTTCCGTCCCAGTCGATAGGTTTGAAGAGACTTACTGTTCCGAAGAGTTTTCTCAGAGAATGCAGCAGACTTGAAGGACTTACAGTCTGAGGGATCAACTTTCTCAAAAAACATTCCCAATTGAGTTTGATTGGTCTGGACTAGAATTGAGGTTGAAATAGGGACTTACCGTCTTTAGGAAGACGTGCCAACTAGAATTAGATCGAGTAATGCCCCAATGGCATTTTGGTCATTTGGCGTCTATTGGGCTCGATGGGCCCACGAAGCGATCGATTTAATTGGATTGAGTATGGAAAGTTAGTTTTGACTTGAATCTGTCTGTATCGGTTTGAATGTGAGTCCGGTCGGGCTAGAGATTGCCAAGCGGGCAAAAATGGAGTGCTTATAGCTGTCCCTCTTTTTCTATCTTTGCTTATCGAAGGTAGAAAACGATAAAGTAAGAGTCCCATATTGACCGCGAGGTGATCAAGGGATGGAATTCAGAAATACGTTGAAGACTAGAGCTTGAAAATGGCAAATTAGCCCAATCGAGCCTTTGAAATTGGAGTTTGGTAGGTAAAAGGGTAAAGTTACCCAAAATTTTGACTGTTGCACCACTAGTAGTGGCTCTAGGCTTAAAATTGCCTTGGCCCCACTTGGCACCAGGCCTGAGATTAAAACCTACAACTCTTGATTTGAAGTTCACGACCTTGTCGAATTGTAGAGAGTTTCAGGGAAATTTCGAGTGTTTTGCAAGAAGGGAGTCTCGAGCATTAAAGGGGTAACCTCGGGGGACACCGGATAGTTGCTAGAAGTGGTCACTATCGTCAAAACTGTTGCTGGAGAACTCCAAAATGTGAGTTTTTTTTTTATTTCTCATTGATTTTGATGTGTAAAACTCCGTTTGAGTCATGCAAACACTTGAAATTGATGTTTTGATGCGTTTTGAACACTCTGGTGAAGTTGTTTCTACGTTTTGATGCTTGTTTGATTGAGTTTGGATAGTTTTGCATGTTTATGTAAAATGAATTTTTGCAGGAATTGGGGATTTACTCCTACAGCCTTAGTTATTGGGCTTTTGACTAGATTTTTGTACCATGTGCCTTAAAAAAATGTGTGGAATAACCAAATGAAATTTTGTAATTTTTTAAAAAATTTTTAAATTTTTAATTTTTTAAAAAATAGAAAAAATACTTGAAAAATAAGAAAAATTAAAAAATTAATGGAAATGTTTGAATTTGACTTTTAGAAAAATATGAGGATATTTTAGAAAATATTTGAAGTGACTTTGACAGATTTTTGCTACAATTTTGAAAACCTTTGAATTTTTGAAAAATAGAATAGGTGTCTAAAAATTTGAAAATCTTAGGAATATGCACAAGTTGTTTTATGTGTGTTGGTGCTATGTGATTGCGATGTTGTGGGGTGCACGATTTTTGTGTTATTGTAATGTTTTGGACATTGTAGGGACTATTTACAAATGTGACTCTACCGAAATTTTTTGAAATTTAGGAGAGAGTTAGAAAATTTTAAAATGAAATGTTTTTGAACGGAAAAGATATAAAACATTTGGGGGTGGGGCCTTTTTGGCTGAGAAGGCCTCGAGAAACTCAGGGGGCCTAAAATAAAACTTTTTTGAAAAATTTTTGAAAATGGAGTTTTGAATAGAACCTTGGACAGAAAAGTTTAGGGAATCTATGAAAATGGATTTTGAATTTAGAAAATTTTGAAATTGATAAAAACTTTGGAAGGAAGAGTTTTTGGGGTATAAAACCTTTGAGAATTTTTTAGAATTGAATTTGAAGAAGACTTTTTGAAGGAAAAAGTTTTAGAAAACCTTGAAATTTGATTAAAATGGAAATCTTTGAAGGAGAGGCTTAGAAAAGTTTGAAATGGATTTTGATTAAAACTTTTGAGATCTAATTTTTGAAAATGAACTTTTGATTTTGAAATAACTTTGAAAAGGGAAGGCTAAAAGACCTAGGAATTGATTTTGAGATAAACTTTTTGAAGGAAAAAGTTTAGCAACTATTTTGATTTAAAACTTGGACAAAATGTGTAAAAAGTTCGTGTTGACTCGAAACTTGAACATTTGAAGGAAAAATATTTAGAAAATTCATTTTGACTCAAAATTTGAAATCTTTTGAAGACAAAATTTGTAGAAAATTCATTTTTGACTTGAAAATTGAATTTTGAAGACAAACTGTGTAGAAAATTTAATTTGACATGAAACTTGAATTTTTTGAATACAAAATGTGTAGGAAATTCATTTTGACTCGAAACTTGAAATCTTTTGAAGAAAAATGTGTAGAAAATTTATTTTGACTTGAAACTTGAATTTTTGTAGACAAAAAGTGTAGACAATTCATTTTGACTTGAGACTTGATATTTTTTCCTTCTTCTTCGGTTATATACCTATTATCCATTTGAAATGTACTTACCATATGTTGATGTCCTTACCTTGATTTGGCTTTTAGGATGGCTGATGAGGGCGATGGCAGTTCTAAGAGGAGGCGCCGGTCTGGGAATGGAGCTCATATGAATTCCAACGGTAGTTCCAGCCATTTTAGAGGCAGTTGTAGATCAGCTGGTCAAACATCTTCTAGTTAGAGTGGGAGGGGGAGTATGCCCCCAATCGAACCCTTCCCTTCAGTCGAGCCAGTTTTTGATGGGGAGATGGATGTCGAGGAGGAGGCATTAGACCTTAGAGATCGTGTGACCTATTACGGGAGGGCTTCTTCTAGACGCAGACAGACAGACACTGATTTAGGGGATCTGGAGATACTGGACATTCCTCCATTGGGGGAGCTTTCGTACAACCCCAGCGTCTACTCTCAACAACACCTACCTTCCCCTCGAGTACATACATCCTTCAAAGGTGTCGTTCATCAGGCTTTCAGCATCATCAGCGGGCCGCTCCATCTTACTGTGCCGTCTTGGTAGAGATAGGATTCGGAGCTTTTATGGGATTATAGGCTAATTGCCTGAACCAACATCTGGTACTAGCGTTGGTCGAGAGATGGTTCGGCAAGATAGGTACCTTCCACTTTGTGGGTTTCGGGCTGGGTCCTACTCAGTTGGATTGGGCCATTATTACAGGACTTTCTTTTGTCAGCCTTCAAATCACCTTGCAGCCAGTCAGCAGAGCCAATGCTTGTGCTTTGCTGGATTTGCCACCTCTTGACTGCTCAGGTTTTTTAGTTTCCTAGCTTAGTCGGGATAAGAGCACTTTTTCTGTTGAGCCGCCCCCTGAGCGATGGGATATTATGAGAAGACGACTGGTTTTGTACATTGTTTTTAGCTGCTTTTACAACAACAACAAGTCGATCATCCCTTTCCAATTAATGAGCATGGTAACTGACTTGGGAGCATTATTAGAGCTGGACTGGGGGTCTTTCTCCTTCGGTTGCTTCCTCAGATCCATGCGAGTCTGGACCTCCTCCTCTTCGGGGAGTGTGACTGGTTTTTGGCCCTTTTTGTCTAGTGGACCTATGAGTACTTGTTGGTCTGTCGTCTTGAGGTACTAGAGGCTGATCTTTATCCTCGGGCCTTGAGATGGGCTCATGATCAAGTAGCCCACCGATTAGAGATCACTGACTTCATGATGTTACGGGCAAACCTAGAGTTGATAAAGGCGAGAGATGTGACCTGGCGGCTTTTTATTGGATCAATTCATTATAAGGTGGTCAGGTGTCTAGTGCCGATATCTCTGTCGAGGATTTTCTTTCTGAGTGATCAATCTTGAGAGTCTTATCTGGGTGACAGGCATTGGCGTCAGTTTCATAATGAGTTCCATTCAGCTAAGGATCCACTTGAGTACATGTTCGAAGCTTTGGTCGAGGGGGTTCCTATTCCATACCAAGAGTGTCAACCGAGTGCTAATTTTCTACTTCCCCCAAAGATTGACTATACCACACATTTCAGAGCTCACTCTATAGGCGCCTTCACAAAGTTTGAGGTGGTGGTTAGAGGTTACACCATAAGCTAGGAGGTGGTTGACTTATGGCATCAAACGGGAGGATATATGCCTCAGGCTGAGTTTGCTACCGTGAGGGATCAAATAGAACAGTACCAAACTGAGAGGGACCAATTTCAGATGGAAAGAGATCAATTCTAGGCCGAGGTAGCAACCTTGACCGCACGGTTGGCTCTAATGTGAAGCAGTAGGGTATGTTGTCCTTTCCTTTCTTTTTGTTTTGGCGTTGTTATGTTATTCATGTGCTTTGCCGATTCGGGCTTTTCTTTTTTTGTAGTATGCAGATGCTTCTAGTAGTCCACTGCCTCCTTCTGAGCTAGGTTTCGGAGATTCTGACCGGGATATTGACTTTAACCTTTGATGGGTGCCCCTTGTCACAGGCCCGACTTGTTTCCTATACTATGTCCTGGACATTTATTTTTAATTCTTTTGTCAGTCCATTTTAGTTGTAATCTTTAAATAGGATGTATATTTATGATTTGGATATCTAGATATACGGACAGATGCATGAACAGGGATAATGCTATTGATGTACGTTTAGTTTAGATATGATATTGAACTACATTAGTGGCTTCTATTTCTATAGGGAGCTATGTCTTATGTATGCAAAGCTCATGCCAAAATTTTTATAAAAAAATGCCTACACATGTGAGGAATATAATAGTTAATAAAGTGAAGGGGGTACTGTCAAGCTCTGCATCCTTGAAATGACAACTCCTTCCTTTCAGAGGTCTGGCCACTCCTTTGGCTCAACCCTATTTTGATTGGATGATAGCATTTTGTACTTTTCTTATCCCTTTGATAAACTCCAACGTTCTATTTTGGGTTAGTGTTTGGGATCATTTGGCTTGAACTCTCAACCCACGGGGCTGTGGTAATGACTTACCTAACCTTTGGCAGAGTGATGAGCTGCCAATCTTTCAATTTAAGGAGGCTTTGTTTTAGGACCGTAATGTAGGCTATGTTATAGGGTTTTGAATCGACAGGATATGTAGGCCCAAATTTGATGTTGCTTTTAGATCCACACCACCCTCGGTTGTTCTTCCAGCAGGGTTTGGCCCCCTAGCATCCTTCTTCAGCCTTGGTAACACGTCTGACTCATTTAGATTAAGCAATCTGTTTTCAATTAGAGTGGACTTTAATAGGGTTGTAATGTAGGCCATGGTTTCGGGTTTTTGCAAGAAATGGTAAATGTTAGAACCTATTGCTTCTAATTGGCATCTTTATTGCCTAGGATCACCTTTAAATTTTTTTTCTTGCCTTTGCTATATGCTCTTCAAGATGGGATGAAATGAATTTTTTTTTTGCAAAACAGCTTGCCCCCCGATAACTCTTTCTTTTTGCTTTCTCTCTTCTTTCTTTTTGTGAGGTAAATACTTCTACCCTTCCTTTCTTTCAGATTATTTTCTAATATTTCATTCTAACTCATTGAGGGTGGTGATTCCTAGGTTGGGTTTTTCTTAGAAGGAATGTACCTGGCTTAACAAATTTGACAATGGGTACTTTTGACTATATAGGGAATGAGGCAAGAGCTTCTCTTCATTTTGAACCAAATTACTTAATCTACAGAGTCTTCACGTTGCTTCAGCTTGATGGAAGATGAGTGACATTCTTCATTGAGTCCTCAATTATCTGTCTATCCTAATGTGGGGGGATGGTTTTAGATTGGGATTGACAAGAAATTTTT
Organism: Euryodendron excelsum; assembly: GCA_033060915.1. Taxonomy (NCBI): domain Eukaryota; kingdom Viridiplantae; phylum Streptophyta; class Magnoliopsida; order Ericales; family Pentaphylacaceae; genus Euryodendron; species Euryodendron excelsum. The sequence continues at coordinate 11,136,778 of CM065384.1, read as the reverse complement.
TGCTTTCCGTGAGGCAATAGTGGGTGAAGCAAAGGGATGTACACACACCTTTTTTGTTTCATGGGAAAATGAAATATGGCTCCTCTTCCGTTTGATAATCTGGCTACCAATGGTTTAGCTTCAGCCTTCTTGTAAGTGCTGCTTTTGGATGCTTTCCTCGCTCATCCTTATCATCTCTCTTTTTGAAAAGTTGATCATTCGGCGAGTGTTTAATTCATGCTATCACACCCTTCGGGTTAGGTCTTCCATCAGATAGGACACACCCATTGTTTAAGAAGCATTCACCATTCACTAGAATATGAGATAACAGCGGTTGGATAAAAACTATCATTTTATTATTTTAAATGAAAAGCATAGAGTTCTTATGGAAATGTAGACATAAAGTTAAAGACCATAGTGTAGAAGGGATAGAAAGAAAGTGGGTGAGAACATCCCTCTTTTGCACACTTTTGAAGAAGAACCCTTTTCAGTTGGGCTTCGGAATGATGCCCACATTTTTTATGCTCCATCCATTATTGCCATCCCCGAACAAGACCTGATAGGCAAGGACTTCTTCTAGGGCTCCAGAAGTGTTGACGGTGATGGTGCAGTTATCAGCTTTATTGGCCACCTTGTTTTCCTTTGTTGTCTTCCTGGTTTCTTCAGTGAATAGGTTGGCTAGCTCTCCTCCATCCAGTTCAAATGGCTCTGCCAATGCTTTTGGGTCTTTCAGTTCTCAGCCTATGTCTTCATAGTTAAACTCAGTTACAGGCCAGGGGTTCTCCAATAGGTGACGCTCAGCCACGTCATACTTAGGGTGTAAGAACTCATCGCCCCAACCATCAGCAATCATGTCTTTGGTAGGGTCCTCCTCCACAAGAATTTACTCCTCAATCCACCAGTCTGAAGGATCATACACTTTATTGGGATTATAGAGATAGATCGAGCATGGTGGGAATTCCTCCTCCCAGTCACTATCTTCATTAGTCTCCTAATCCCCTTCATAGTCTTCGGCCATGATCATATCCAATTCACCCTCCTCTTTTATTTCCTCTAGTATCAAGTTGACAGTATGGTCTGGCAGAGGATTTATGGTTATATTGGGAGTAGGAGTAGGGTTCACTGGTTGCCGATTAATGGTTTTATTGTCTATCAGGTGTTCAATTTTGTGTTTGAGGGAGAAGCAGCTTTCGGTGTCATGCCCTTGGCCGCCCAAATGATACTCACATGTGAGGGCGCCATTGACGGTTGGAGGTATAGGGCTTGGCAATGGATGGGCCGATATGGGCTTCAGTATTTTGTTATTTAGCAAGTTATGGTAGGCCTCAATTTGGGTGCAAGCTAAGATAACGAAGTTATCGATGCGTCAGGCTGGCCTATTGAAGTTAGGTCATATCCCTACAGGGCCAAAGTTGGGTGCTTGTGTCGTCATGGTTAAAATGGGCATAGGTAGGATAGGGTGAGACTAAAATGGTGGACGATATTAGGGTGGTTTAATGGGCATGATAGTAGACACCTCACTCTCCTTCTCGATTACCCCCCTTATAGTAGCCACCTTTTTGGCTATGTTGGCAGAACTTTCTTTGATTTTTGCATAGGGATCAGTAATCCTCCCTGTCTTAAGACCATTCTCTATCATTTCTCCTTGCATGATGAACTCAAAGAAGTTTTTTTCCATGCTAGTGCAGAGCTTTTCATAGTATATGCCTTGGAAAGTGTGTACGGATAATTGCACATACTCCTTCTCTTCTAGAGGGGGATTTGTGCAACTGCTTCTCTCTACCTAAGGGCATAGCTTTTGAAACTTTCTTTATCTCCTTTACACATTGTCATCAAGGACCATCAGTCGAAAGTGAGGTCTATGTTGTGGCAATATTGGGCTTTAAATGCATTGGCTAGCTCAATCTAAGTTGTGATCTTTCTTAAGCATATTCGGGTAAACCATTGCAAGGCAGATCCAGTGAGACTATGTTGGAACAATTGCATGAGGAGCTTTGGATCATTGCGATGATCACTCAATGCCCCAACATAAAGGTGAAGGTGGGCAATAGGATTACCGGTGCTATCATATTTTTGAAATCAAGCATTTTGAACTTGGCAGGTCTCAGATGGTCTGGGAAGATGCACAGCTCATCGTAGGATGTAAGTCTAAAGGTGTTTTGGTCATGGAGGCTTTACACTGAGTCTTCCAACCATTGAATTTTTAGACTAAGAGGGTTGAGGGAAGTTCTTTTTATAGCAGGCAAGAGCAGTATGGTTTGCCCTTCTTCAATATTAGGCCTCTAGGGATCCTTTTTATTTTTCCCTGTAGCATTGGATTGTAGCACAACCCTTGGGTTAGTAGGTTCGGAGTCTTTGGAAAAAATAGTGGATGATGATGGGGCCATAACAGCTTCTTTCATAGCCATGGTTTGGATGAGGTTAAACATTTTATCGATCTTAGTTCTCATTTCATTAACCTGCTATCGAGAGACTGAAGATGACTTGTTAGGATTGCCAGCCATTAGTACAACTCTTTGTCAGGTAGTGATGGGGTCTCTAGGTGGTTGTCGATATTTCTTAGGAGCAACAGTGACTTTCTATGGTGTAGTCTTTGTGAAAGAAAAAGAAAGAAAAGAAAAGACATCAGCCACAAGTTAGTCTTTGGTACTTAGAGAGCTTTATGCAAAGCATGCCCTAGGAATGTCTTATATTGAGAGGGAGACTAAATATGATACATTTGGCTCACTTTTTGGAGATAGTATTTTTTCCCCTGTATGCAAATACCTTACCATCAAGTGGGAACATACATTCATTCATGAAAAATAAATAACTACATTAAACTTTGGAGTTTAAATACAACGGAATTGAAATACATTTTAGTAAGGGAAGGGGGAACATTTTTGTCACGACCCATTTTATCTTCTAGATCGGGACAAGGGGTTTATAAGATAAAGATACATCATTCACATACTTCTAAAATGATTATTACTTCCAGAGAACATTATGTTTCTAGTTGAGATCCATAACTTTATTTTATGTACATTTCAAACTAAATATTAAGGAAATTCTAACTAAACTGTGTGGTTCATTTCTCATAATCATTTTCTTGGAATCCAGCTGAAGTCTCATTTCCTGCTTGGGGTATCATCAAGCCTAGTGGGCCCACCCTTGACCTTTCCTCTAGTCAAGATAGTGGGCACCCACCTATGATTATTTAGCCCATATCAAGCCCAGCGAAGCTGACCCAGGATCGCCCTAGATCAAGCCTAGTCAGGTTCACCCATGATATTAACTTGGGGTCTTTTCTTTCCGATTTTTCCACCCTTACTCCTCCCTAATGATGCACGCATACAGTGAATGTATATTTGTAGAAAGCAATATAATCAACAATATAATTAGCAAGAAGACGTAAAGTCAACAAAGTAATTTGCATGTTATCTGATAAGAAGAAAATAAGCAAGTATTTTAAAGAATACATAAGTTCCTACCTTGATAATAGTCATTATAAAAATAGATACTTGTTTCACATATTGTCTGTGAAGGAAGGAAATACGAGCTTGTATGTCATAATTATTCAAGATTCTTGTAAATAGGTGGAAGTGTCAAATAATTAGAGAGTTAGAAAGGTTAAAGTTGTTAGCAAGGGAATGGTTTGGTTGGACGGATCATTTGGAATCCTCCTCGTCTCCTATCAAGAACAAAATTGCCTAGTATCAGGGCCCAAGGGTGAAATCCTAAAATTTACCAGGGGCCCAGTGACCTTGCACTTTCCCATATTTGAGTTCCTCATGCTTTTATAGGTCCACTAGTAAATTTTCAGATTCTTCCCATTTACAGTTTATTTTCTACGATTTTGTGTCCAGACAGAGTTATTAATCCATGGAAAATCGCAGAATTATCAAAAAAATTTCAAAAAATTTAGGGTAGGCTTACATGGTCTCTTGGACCATTCCAGCAAAAATTGGTAGTCATCGGAGCTGGCACACACCTTCACGCGCCACCAGCCGCACTTGGGGCAGGAAGGCGTAGCCTTCCCCTTCCTCCACCGTGACTGGTGGTGCTTCCAGGTCAATTTCCGGCCATCCACCGCACTTCTTGGCCATGCATGTGCAACCCAGAGATAGATAAGGAGCTAGGCTTCACACTCATGGCCAGAGTTCATCCGGTGGTGGTCGGAGGTGGCCGATTTTTTGACTGACAAGTTTGGTTGCACGGTGGAACCCTAGGTTCTAGACCTGCAACTAGATTTTTTTAGCCCTTCCCATCATTTTTTGAAAAAGTGTCCTTGACGAAAGTTGTTCGGATCATCGAGGCGAAGACGACCCAATTGGCCTTGTCAAGATTCGTGGTCGGTGGCCAGAGTTAGGGTTTATCAAAGCTTTTTCGGTGAAAACTCGCTCTAGGAGTTGGGCTGGGCATGTACAGAGGTTATGGGTCTCTCTAGGACACACATAGGTATCCTTGAGAAGCTCCATGGCCACTGTAATAGCCCCATAGCTCCTGTCTTCACTGCCACAGCCAAACAAACCCGAGAATAATCTCTCTCTCTTTCTCTCTTCGGGTTTGTCTTTGTTTTTGGCCATGGTTTCCCTTCTTTTTTGTTGGGTTTAGGTTGTGGGAGGTAGAGGGACATGGGTTCTTACCTTAGAGTGTAGTTTGAGAAGCACTTCCTAAAATTTCCTTTTTCTTCCTTTTAATTCTTTCGGTTTCGGTTTTATATGTTTCTAGCTACTCCTTTTGTTTGAACTATCTATGCAAACTCTCTACGGCAATCAAGATTTTGTTCCAGCTAGTCATGATAGGTGTGCAAGGCCAGGTGTTAGTGTGCATGAAGTGCAAGCTATTTTGGTTATGGCATAATTCTGATGCGATAAAATTTTAAGGTCGGTTACTCGGTTGATCATCATGAATGATCTATCTGGCTTCTTGAGTTGATATATATGTTATTTGTAGTGTATGTATGATTGCTAACATTCACCTTTACATGGATGTTGTTATGTCAAAAGTTCGTGGAGTCTTGGTTTGAATTTTAAACCGATGGAGCCTTGAATCGGTTTTGTTCCTTTTTGCTATTGCATATATACAAGACTTGGGCTGATTCAAAAATAAGGGTTAAGGATGGTTCACATAAGGTTTTACTTATTATAGTGAGATATTTTTAATAAGCGAGTGAACCGGCTAAATAAGTGTGTATAACCGGTTAAACTGGTGCATGCCTATAGTGGGCCGGTTTGGTTAGATTGTTGGACTGGTGCGAGTTTAGGTTGGTTCACTGGGAAGGGTGTTGACCGGTGTGTCTAATAGACCGACATTCGATACTTCGGTCCAAGGAAGAAATAGGCAATTAAATGAGGACGATTTTGTTTTAGTGGTAAATTAATGGTGGTGCTCATCTTTCGTGTTTTATTTGGAAATAAAAATGAAAACACGACACCTCTACCCTTTTTAATAGGGATGTAATGCAATCAAGAAATTTTAGGGTGTTACAATTTTCCTTGGGACTTCCACTTATTCTATTTTTTACATTTGAGATCCTAAACTACTCTTGAGTCTTCGGATTTGCCTTCTTTGAGTTTGATGTTGAGGATGTCATTGAGAGACCTTGTTGTTTGATTGCCCTTTGTCTTCTTGGCGATCTTATCTCTGTGAGAATAGAGGGTTTGGGACCCCTCTTTATGGAATGACTTGAAATGCATGCCACGAGTCCTTAGGGTTATGTGGGAACCCTTACAGTTTTGGTAGGTTTTATGTAAAGGAGAGTGATCTTGGCATCACTATCTATGGGTGGATCATATGCATGAAATTGTAGTGACTTGAGTTACTTTGGAACTCTTATCTTGACATGGAATAATGAATGCATGAGCAAGTATGCTAAGAGTAGAGAGATAGATTGCAATTGTAAAATAAATATGTATACACGAGCATTTATACAAGCGTTATAATAGGAAGAATTTAGATAGGGATAAAGGAAAGTAAAACAGTCGCCCTTTCCTCTATAGTTTTGAAATTGATGTGTGTGCCTTAAATTTGGTAGAGATTCGGGTATGCATGGTTTCTACATGAGTATGAGTTTGAGGGTTTACTAATGGCTCCTAAGAGGGCTCGGTTCCAAGATCTTCAAACCTAGGCTTACTCCTTGAGGTGGTGCCATTATAGGTTGGTGATCCGAGTAGGGAAACCATCAAGTGGTCGTAGGACTGACACAATATCTGCCCACAACCAATATACCGTTCTCCCTTCTAACTAGAAAGGACGTAAGCAGGTAAAGAATGTAAGTATGTAAATGTAAATGCACAATACAGTGTCTGTGTGAAATTTTTAAAAAATAGAGGAAAGGGCCCAACAACTCCCATCCATTCTGTCTATTCCATCCTATTCATTCATGACATTGTCGCGCCCAGATTTTTCGCACTCGAGGAATACTCATCCAAGCGGGAAAAATGCTGTACTCTCTCGTTAGAACTCACCCTCCTAAAAGAATGAGTGCGACTAGGTTTGAATTGAAAACAGGTTTGAATAAAGGGCTTTTTGAAAAAGATACGGAGTCGCCACCTAACTTGATTAAGGTGAGTTAGGTCACCTAAAAAACTAAGAATAATCCGAGGACTACACTTAGGGTTTTTGAAAAACAATTTTGAAAACATCTCCTCAAGAGAGGGTTTTTAAGAAAACAGGTTGTTTGGCAACATTTGGAAAACATTTAGCCCTTTTTTGAAAAATAACTCCTTTTTGGTCTTTCGAAAACAGTGATCTTAGGTTCGGAGGTTGGTTACGTGTAGGGAAGACGCACTAAGCTATCACCCTACCCCGCCCTTTCGGTACCTACATGTCAATCTACCCTAGATTTACCTATGGGAGTCTTCGACTAACTATAGTTCAACCCTATTCACTTTAGAAAAACAATGTTTGAAAACTAATATGATGCATGATATGCAAGTGCAAAATAAAAGAGAATTGAAAAATAGATTTGGAGATAAATTTGAAAAGAATTTGATTTGAAGAGATGGAATTTGAAATTGGAAAGTTTGAAAACTTGGAAATAGGGATTTGAAAATAGAAAGATTTTGAAATTGGAACTTTAAAAATAGATTGGAATTTGAAACTTGAAAATATGGAGACCACACCCATGAGGGTGGAATTGAAAGTTTGAAAAAGTATTGTGACCGCACCTATGAAGGTTGCCTACGTATCCCTTTGGGGGAATCAGGTCAGTCATAGTTCGGACCGGAGTCCGATTGAAAAGAGAAGGGTTGATTTGAAAGAAAGAGATTGAATTGGAAAAAAGAAATTGAATTGAAAATTGGATTTGATTTGAGATTAGAAGAGGAGATTGGAAATTGAAATTGAAAAGATTGGACTTTGATTTGAAGAGATTGATTTTGGAAAAACTTGGTTTTGGAAAGATGGAAGTTTAGGAAACCTAGACTTAGGAAAGATAGGAGACCTAGGGAAGACTTGAGATTAAGAAAGATTGGATTGGAATGTTGGATTTGGAAGATTTAGAAAGATTGGATTTTAGAAAATATTCGAATTAGGAAAGGTCCGTTTTAGGAAGGTTTCGTTTTCGGAAAGTTTTGAAATTAGGAAAGTTTTAGGTTTAGGAAAGTTTTCGAAAAAGGAAAGGTTTTCAGATTAGGAAAGTTCCCAAATTAGGAAAGTTTTGAAAATCGGAAAGTTTTGATTTTAGAAATGTTTTGAAAAAGGGAAGTTTTGAATTTGGAAAGCTTTGAAAACAAGGAAGTTTTGAAAATAAGAAAAGTTTCGTTTTGGGAAAGGTTTGAGAAAGGAAAGTTTTCAATTTAGGAAATGTTTGAAAAAAAGGAAATTTCAACTTAAGAAAGTCTTGAATTTAGAAAGTTTTGAATTTAGAAAAGTTCTAGATTTGAAAAGATTTTGAAGTTTTGGAAAGTTTAGAATTTAGAAAGTTTTTAGGTTTAGAAAGATTTAACTTAAGAAGGTTTTAAATTTAGAAAGTTTTGAATTTGGAAGCTTAGAATTTTAGAAAGATTTGAAATTTAGAAAGTTTAGGATTTAGAAAGTTTTAGAGTTTTAGAAAATCTTGAAATTAGGAAAAGCTTGAGTTTAGGAAAGGTTTGAAAACTTAGATTTGAAAAAGATTTTGGAAAAGGGTAGAATTAGGAAAGGGTTGAACTAAGAAAGATTTGAAAGTTGAGTTTTAAAGTTTAGGAAAGATTTATATGTTCAAGTTTTTAGAAACTTAAGGTTTAAGAAAGTGGGAGTTTAGGAAGGATTCAAATTAGGAAAGAGTTGGATTTTGAAACTTAAGGAAAGATTTAAAGTTTGGGTTTAGGAAACTTATGGTTTAGGAAGGAATTGAATTAAGAAATGTTTGGGATTAGGAGGGATTGGATTTGGTTTCTAAAAGAGAAAGGTTTGATTTTGTTTCCAAAAACGGAGGATAGGATCTAGTTTCCTAAACGGGGAGATTTGATTTGGTTTCCTAATGGGAAGATAGGATTTGACAAGGATTTGGAAAGGGGGATTCTAGAAACCCTAGGTTTGAAAAATTATAGTTTCGACGTGGAAAATAGGTTTTGAAAACATGTATAGTTTTGATATAGAAAACAAAAGATTTTGGAAACCTAGGTTTGGGGCAAAGTTTGAAAATCATGTTTTTGGAAAGAAAACTAGGGTTTCCTAATTGTGGGTTCTAGGGTTTGGTTTGGGCTCTAAGGAAAGAGTTTTCTTTGGAAAACGCGTTTTTGGAAACGAAGGTTTTCTAGAAGGGAATCCTAGGGAGGAGTTTTTTGGAAAGCATGTTTTTGGAAACATAGAGTTTAGAAAGAAAATCCTATAGGGGAATTTCTAGAAGGAAGATTCCGAGAGGAGAGTTTTTAGAAAGATTTTTAGGGAGTGTTTTTAGAAAGTGAATTTTGAGGAAAGAAAGTTTTGGAAAGGAGTTGAAAAAGAGAGTTTTGAAAAAGAGATTTTGAAAGGGAGTTTTTGAAAACAATTTTGGAGAGGAGAGTTTTAGGAAAGTGTAAAAACATCTCACTTTCCTAAAGCGATTCTAGCCATAAGAAGGCGAGAACCACTTTAAGAAAGTGGTTTTGAAAACAAGGTTTGAAAATATAGACCAAAAGGTCACTTTTAATATAACACTTTCCTAAAGCAACCCTAGCCATGGAAAGGCTAGAATCACTATAGGATAGTGATTTTGAAAACATGTTTTTTTTCGAAAAAGAGCTTTTGATGCAATTTTGAAAACAAGCTTGAAAACGCTTTGAAAAACAACTTTGAAAACGAGTTTTGGAAGATGCAAGACTATGATATGCACAATGCAATTTGGGATCGTGAACATACAAGGTTAAGGCTTCACCACATAATCAAGGGGGCCGGACCCACGTGGTCTTTGGTTAGACTAGAAGAAAGCCCCCGACACGGTGACTCTACCATAGTCCAATCCTACACATGGACCGGGAATCCCCTTATTTCAAGCATGCAAAGAAAAGGGGGGAAAGAGATGGGGGATTAAAATAGAGAAAACCCAAGTGGGTTAGAGAGAGAAGAGAGAGGGGGGAAGTGCAGAAAATTAAATAGGGAGCCTACTTTGTTTCTTGTTTATTTTGCGCGCCGTGCAGTCTTCGGTCTTGATCTTCACCCTCAGTCTTCAAGGATTGTCTTCAAGCTTTGAATGGCTGCTCTTCAAGTCTTGAGAGAGTGGTTGAAGGCTAGTGTATGAGTGTATAGGGGTGTGTATGAGTGTATAGGAGGCTAGGGTTTGTGTATAGTGGCTAGGGTTTGGAAAACCTAGGGAGGCTAGGGTTTTTGGAGGTGCTCGAGCTCTGTGTATCGAATTGTGTGATTTTTAGGTTAAGTTTGCAGACCCTTTTCACGTTGATCGAGGCTCTGTGTTTATAGAAGTTGGACAAGCCCGGTGCCTGTTGCAGTGGCGCTAGGGCAAAATTTATACTGGCGCCAGGCCATTTTTTGGCTTGGCGCCACTGCTAGTGGCACCAGCCATTTAGGAAACAATTAAGGTCGGCAAGCAACGTATCTTTGACTAGATTTGGGAGCCTGTACTAGTGACTACCATGTAAACTTTAGCCTGGCTTCACTAGGAGTGACTACAGAAAGTCCGGGAATGATTTGAAGGAGCCGGGAGTGACCCGGAAGGCCGGAAAGGAGCAAGAACACTTAAAATAGTGTCCTGGAGGTATTTGAGTTGAAAAGTGAGGATTGGATGTGTCGAAAAGGTTGACCGAGCCTTTAGGGGCAAAACGGTCAATCGGACCGGAAAACTGCCGGGACAGACTCAAACTGTCCCGGAAGAAGACTTGGGATCTGGAAACATTATTTAGAATGTTCCCAGAGGTTTCCGGTTTGATTCCCAGGGCCGGCGTGGTCGGAAATGGAGACCAGCCCACTAGGGGCAAAACAGTCATTTTGTACCGGGTTTGCCGGAACTGACTCGGAATGGTCCGGAAAGGTAAAGGAAGGTCAAGAACACTATAAAAAGTATTCTCGGGACATTACCGGTTTGATACCCAGAGCCGGTGTGGTCGAAGAAGGCGACCGACCCTCCAGGGGCAAAACGGTCATTTTGTACCGGGTTGGCCGGAACTGACTCGGAATGGTCTGGAAAGGTAAAGGAAGGTCGAGAACACTATAAAAAGTATTCTCAGGACATTACCGGTTTGATACCCAGAGCCGGTGTGGTTCCCGGGGCATTCGGATGCTTAGGGGCAAAATGGTCATCTTGATCGAAAAGTCTCTGAAAAGGCCCTAAGGGTAGTCTGGTTATTTTTCACCGAAGTGAGCTAACAAACATGGGTATTGACCTAGGTGTTGAGTATTTTCGCTACTCGGACGGGGCTGAGTATTTCCGCTACTCGGACGGGGTTGATGATTTGAGAGTATTTCCGCTACTCTAACGGTTCTGTAAGTATTTCCGCTACTCTAATGGTTCTGTGAGTATTTCCGCTACTCTAACGGGTCTGTGAGTATTTCCGCTACTCTAACGGTTGAGTATTTCCGCTACTCGGACGGCTCTGTGAGTATTTTCGCTACTCTAACGGGTCTGTGAGTATTTCCGCTACTCTAGCGGCTCTGTGAGTATTTCCGCTACTCTAACGGTTGAGTATTTCCACTACTCGGATGGCTCTGTGAGTATTTCTGCTACTCTAACGGTTGAGTATTTTCGCTACTCGGACGGCTCTGTGAGTATTTCCGCTACTCTAACGGTTGTGTGAGTAGTTTTGCTACTCGGACTGTCTCGAGGAATAAACTGTTTCGAGAGAGGGATTGGAAAGGGGTCTTACCATCTCCGAAGAGGCGTGCCTAGATTGGAATCGTCTCGAGGAATAAACTGTCTCGAGAGAGGGATTGGAAAGGGGTCTTACCATCTCCGAAGAGGCGTGCCTAGATTGGAACCGTCTCGAGGAATAAACTGTCTCGAGAGAGGGATTGGAAAGGGGTCTTACCGACTCCGAAGAGACGTGCCTGGGTTTTGAGTGTTTCCGCCACTCTAACAGTGTTGTGAGTGTTTCCGCCACTCTGACGGTTTTGGGAGTGTTTCCGCCACTCTGACGGTTTGGTGAGTGTTTCCGCCACTCTGACGGTTTTGTGAGTGTTTCCGCCACTCTGACGGTTTTGTGAGTGTTTCCGCCACTCTGACGGTTTTGTGAGTAGTTTTACTACTCGGACCGTCTCGAGGAATAAACTGTCTCGAGAGGGGGATTGGAATTGGAATAAGAAAGGATAATGCCCCTAAGGGCATTTTGGTCATTTTGCCTCTATTCGGGCCTGACAGGCCCGCGAAGCGATGGAAAGACGAAATTTGGACTAGAGGATTGGTTTCGATTGGAATATGTCCATAGTGACTTGAAAACAAGTCTGGACGGAGTGTAGACTGCCGAGCGGTCAAAAATGAGGTGCTTACAGACATACATGACAGTTAATATGACATAAAATAAAATGTGAACAAATGTCCACCTATAAAAATAAAGATGCAAAAAGTCAATACTTGATTGATAAACTTAATACAAGATAGAATGATTGAATATAATTGAATGTAAACAATGACATGTTTTTTAAAGTAGTTTTGAGAAGTTTGATTTTGCAAATTTTGAAGTGGATAGAATTGGACAAATTAATTGAAAACTCTAGATGAGTGCAGGGTGAAAAGACATGACATTGACCTAACCCTGTAAGCATCCCCAGTGAAGTCGCTAGCTGTCGCGCCCTGATATTTTGCACTAAAAAAAATATATGCAAGTGAGAAAAACATGGTACTCTCTCTCGTTAGAACTCATCCTCCTAGAAGGACAAGTGCGACTAAGTTTGAATTAGAAATTGATTCGATTAAAGGCTTTTGAAAAACGTTTGGAGTTGCCACCTAACTTAGTTAAGGTGAGTTAGATCACCTAAAACTAAGTGCAATCCAAAGATTACACTTAGGGTTTTTAAAAAGGTTTTGAAAACTTCCTCATGAAGACAGGTTATTTGGAACCTTTGGAAAGATTTAAGCTATTCACCCTAGGTTCACTCAATTAGAATATTCGATAATCTTTTGTCCAATTATATCCACTTTGAAAAGAGTTTTAGAAAAAGGTTTGATATGATGTATAACATGCAAGTGTAAGAAAAGAATTTCATTTTGAAAATAACTTTGAAGAAAAGGATTTGATTTTGAAAATAGATTTGAAGAAAAAATTTGAAGCTTGAAAGAGATTAAGGAATTGGAGATTTGAAAAAGGTTGGGATTGAAAATTTTGAAAAAGGATATAACCGCACCAATGAGGGTTGCCTATGTATCCCTTTATTGGGAATCAGGTTAGTTGTAGTTCAGACTTGGGGTTCGATTGAAAAGTTTGACTTAAAAAAGGTTTGATTTGGAACTTTGATAGGAAGATTTGAAATTAAACTTTGATTTGAAATCAAACTTGGAATTGACTTTGATTTGAAAAGCTTGAGGATTCTAAAATTGATTTTGATGTGAAAAGATTGAAATTGGAAGAAGAACTTAGACTTGATTTAGAAAGATTGAGATTTGAAAACATCTTGACTTAGATTGAAGTTTGAAAACTATCTTGGAGTTAAAAACTTCCTAACTTAGGGTTAGGGTTGAACTAGGATTTGGCTTCCTAGCATTTAGCTAACATAGGATTGAAGCATATACTTGAAATAAGAAGGTTTGATTTAGAATTGGAAAGTTTGATTTTAGAAAGTTTTGAATTGGGAAAGTCGAATTTAACAAAGATTTGGAAAATGATTTGATTTTGATTTAGAAACACTTGACTTGAATGGTTGGAAAAGATTTGACTTGAATATTTGATTTGAAAGAATTTAGAAAGTTAGGGTTTGGGAAAGATTAAATTTTGAAAATCTTTAAAAAATGAAAGTTTCAAAATAGGAAAGTTCCATTTTAGGAAATTGCCAAATTAGGAAAGTTTCATTTTAGGAAAGAGTTGATTTTGGAAAGATTTGAATTTGGAAGGTTTTGAATTTAGAAATATTTGAAATTAAGAAAGTTTTAGAATTTGGAAAGATTTAATAATTTGAAATTTAGAAATCTTTGAAATTAGAGAAGATTGGAATTAGGAAATATTTGATTTCTATTTCCTAAAGTAGAAGATTGGATTCTATTTCCAAAAATTGATAATTTGATTTTGTTTCCAAAATTGGAGGATTTGATTTGGGTTCCTAAATTGGAAGATTAGATTTGATATAGAATTGGAAAGGCTGAGTTTTGAAAATCTATGATTTGGTAGGAAAAGAGGAGTTTTGGAAATCTAAGATTTAATGTAGAAAGTAGTTTTTTCCACCTTTGAGTTGAGGCAAAATAGGAAGTCATGATTTTAATAAAGGAACTAGGATTTCCTAACCATGGATTCTAGGGCTTAACTTAGACTTCAACACAAAGAGTTTTTGGAAAGTGGGAGTTTGAAAGGAGGTTTTAGAAAGTAGATTTTCGAAAAAAATCTTTTAAAAAGTAAATTTGTAAAACAATTTGGAAAGGGGGTTAAACATAGACTTTTGAAATCTTTTGAATATCTCACTTTCTTAAAACAATTATAACCATGTAAAAATTAGAACCATTCTAGGATTATGATTTTGAAAACAACATGGATTTGAAATATGAACCATAATAATCACATTGAATATCACACTTTCCTTAAACAACCCTAACTATAGAATGGCTAGAGTCATCTTAAGATTTTTGATTTTGAGGAAAAACGATTTAGGGTTTACACAAAAAAATTTGGACCTTGATGGTCACATTGAATGTAACACTTTCCTAAAATAACCCTAATCATGAAATGGCTAGGATCATCCTAGGAGTGTGATTTTGAAAACAAGTTTGAAAAAAAAAAAGATTTTGAATGCAAGTTTAAAAACAACTTTGATGCAAGTTTGGAAAACATTCTTAAAAACAATTTTAAATGAATGTACGAACATGATATACACAATGTAATAGGGTCGTGACACATACAAGGCTAGGCTTCACCACATAATCAAGGGGGCCGAACCCAGACCATCAAAAGTTGAATTTGAAGAAAGCCCCCAACAGGGTGACCTTCAATAATTCTTCTTAGGCATGAATCGGGGAGTCTCTTGTTTCAAGCATCCAAGAAGAGGATTAGAAGACAGGGATTTAAATAAAAGAAAACCCAAGTGGGTTCGGAGGGAGAAGAGAGAGGGGGATTACATAAAAGTAAATAGAAAATCAACCTCGTATTCTTCTTGCTTTGATTGCTTGGTTTGCTTTGCTTTTTCTTGGATCTTAAGACCTTTGAAGTTACAGTACTTTAGTCTTCAATGGCTTCTTGGAGGCTTGTGTTTGAGTATATATGGTGTATAGAGGTTAGAGTTTGGATATATGGAGGCTAGAGCTTAAAGAGGCTTGAGAGAACTAGGGTTTAAGATAGATTTTGAGCTTTTTTTTTTCCCCAAAAAGACAGTGTTTCTGCACTGAGTTTGTAAACCCTTTTCATGCATGGGAGGGTCTGTATTAATAGACAATTGAAATAGCCTTGGTGCTTGTTGAAGTGGTGCCAGGGCAAAAACTCCTAGTGGCGCCAGGCCATTTATTGGCTTAGCGCCACTACAAGTGGCACCAGCCATGTAGGCAAGTTTTATGGTAGCAAAAAACGTAACTTTTGACACTTGGGACACAAGGTAAAAGATTTGGGAGCTTGTCCTAGTGACTACCATGCAATTTTTAACTTGGCTCCACTAGAAGTGACTCTAGAAAGTTCGGGAATGATCCAGAAGGTTTCGAGTAACCAGACTTGGTCGGGAATGAACGGTAATCCTCAAAAGAGTTTTTGAGAGGTAAATAGCTTGAGAAGCAATGTCAAAATGTTTGAGAAGGTCGACCGGCTCACCAGAGGCAAAACAGTCGACTGAACTAGAAAAACACCAAAATGGACTCTAAGTGACCCGTGAGAAGGCTTGAAGGTTGGAAACACTATTGTGAGTGTTTCGAAGGGTTGTCGATTTGATACCCAGAGCTAGTGTGGCTGGAAAAGGCGACTGGCCCAACAAGGTCAAAACGGTCATTTTACACTGGGTTTGCCAGAATAGACTTGGAATGATTCGAAAAAGTGTTGGAAGTATGAGAATTCTATTAGAAGCATTCCTGAGAGGCTACCAGTTTGATATCCGAAGCTGGCATGGTTCCCTGAGGCAATCAGATGCCTAGGGGTAAAATGGTCATTTTGACTGGATGGTTTTGGAATTGATCCGACATCAATTGGAAGGCACTTGAGCATGCCGGCTTGTCTTTAGGACAATCTGGGAAGTGTGGACTTACCGCTCTAAGGACTTAGGTACTTTCTTGAGCAGCCCGCCGAAAAAGGCCTAAGGGGTAGTTTGGTCATTTTTTACTAGAGTGGGCTAGCAGGCATTGGTGTTGACTCGAGTTTTGAGTGTTTTCGTCATTCTGAAGGTGTGTGAGAAGTTAGTTTCCAAAGGTATCTAGTCCTTCGGTAAACGTGTCATGGCCAAGAGGCGTGCTTAGTCTTGTGACATAGGGGTTTTGTTGGCAATTTCTAATGTTGACCTATTTGCGAGTGTTTTCTCCTCTCTGAAGATTGCGATGTTTGTGAGTGTTTCCACCACTCTGATAGTGTGCGTTCATTCTAGAGACTGCCTGATCTTAGGAAGCTGCTAGATAAACTTATCGTCTGAGGGATCAACTTTTTGGAAAGATATACTGAGTTACGAACATTTTACATTGGCAGACTAGCAGGCACGATAAGTGAAACATTTTATCGTCTCAGGGACTTGGGTTCCATCCCGGTTGATAGGTTTGAAGGGAATCACCGTTCTGAGGAGTTTTCTCAAAGAACGCATTGGGTTGGATGGACTTACCGTTAGAGTGATCAACTTTCTCGAAAGACGTACCGAATTGAGTTTAATTGGTCTTGATTGGAATTGAGGTTGAAATAAGGATTTACCGTCTTTAGGAAGACGTGCCAACTAGAATTGAATTGAGTGATGCCCTAAGGGAATTTTAGTCATTTGGCCTCTATTGGGCCTGATGGGCCCACGAAGCAATCGATTTAATTGGATTGAGTCTAGAAAGCTGGTTTTGACTTGAATCTGTTTGTGTCAGTTTGAACGTGAGTTCGATCAAGTTGGAGATTGCCAAGCAGACAAAAATGGAGTGTTTACAACTATCATTCTTTTTTTATCTTTGCTTGTCGAAGGCAGAAAACGATAAAGTGAGAATCCCATATTGACCGTGAGGTGATCGAAGGGATGGAATTCAAAAATACTTTGAAGATTGGAGCTTAAAAATGGCAAATTAACCCAAGGAAGCATTTGAAATCGGAGTTTGGCGAGAAAAATGGCAAAGTTGGCCAAAATTTTGACTGTGGCGCCACTAGTAGTGACGCTAGGCTTAAAATTGCCTTGGCCCTACTTGGCACCAGGCCTGAGATTAAAACCAACAACTCTTGATTCGAAGTTCTTGGCCTTATTCAAGTTATAGAGAGTTTCAGGGAGATTTCTATTGTTTTGCAAGAAGGGAGTCTCGAGCATTGAAAGGGTAACCTCGGGGATGCTGGATAGTTGCCAGAAGTGGTCACCATCGTCAGATTTGTCACCAGAGAACTCCAAGAGGTAAGTTTTTTTTTCGTTGATTTTAATGTGTAGAACTCCGTTTGAGTGCTGTAAATGGTCAAAATTGATGTTTTGATGTGTTTTGAACACTCTAGTGATGTTATTTCTCCGTTTTGATTATTTTTTGATTGAGTTTGGATAGTTTTGCATGTTTATGTGGAAAGGATTTCTGCAGGAATTGGGAATTTGCTACTACAACCTTGGGTGTTGGGCTTTTTGGCTAGATTTTTGTATCATGTGCCTTAGAAAAATGTGTTGAACAGCCATATGAAATTTTTCATTTTTTGAAAAATTTTTAAATTTTTTATTTTTTGAAAAATAGAAAAAATAATTGAAAAAGAAGAGAAATTAATAAATTAATGGAAACGTTTGAATTTGACTTTTAGAAAAATATAAGGATATTTTAGAAAATATTTGAAGTGACTTTGAAAGATTTTTGCAATAATTTTTAAAACCCTTTAATTTTTGAAAAATAGAACATGTGCAGAGATTATTTTATGTGTGTTGGTCCTATGTGATTGTGATGTCGTGGGATGCACGATTTGTGTATTGTTGCAATGTTTTGGGTGTTGTAGAGACTATTTACAAATGTGACTCTGCCCAAATTTTTTGAAATTAAGGAGAGAGTTAGAAAATTTTGAAATGAAATCTTTTTTAAGGGAAAATATATAAAACATTTGAGGGTGGAGCCTTTTTGGTAGAGAAGGACCCGAGAAACTCGACGGGGCCTAAAATAAAACTTTTTTGAAAAATTTTTGGAAATAGAGTTTTGAATAGAACCTTGGAGGGAAAAGATTAGGGAATCTTTGAAAATGGATTTCAAAATTGATAAAAACTTTGGAAGGAAGAGTTTTTGAGGAATAAAACCTTTAAGAATTGAATTTGAACAAGACTTTTTGAAAGAAAAAAGTTCTAGAAAACCTTGAAACTTGATTACAATGGAAATCTTTGAAGGAGAGGTTTAGAATAGTTTGAGATGGATTTTGATTAAAACTTTTGAGATTTGATTTTTGAAAATGAACTTTTCATTTTGAAATAACTTTGGAAAGGAAAGGCTAAAAGACCTAGGAATTAATTTTGAGATAAACTTTTACAAAGAAAAAGTTTAGAAACTATTTTGATTTGATACTTGGACAAAATGTGTAGAGAATTTGTTTTGACTCAAAACTTGAACATTTGAAGGCAAAATGTTTAGAAAATTCATTTTGACTCAAAATTAAAAATCTTTTGAAGACAAAATGTGTAAAAATTTCATTTTGACTCGAAATTTGAATTTTGAAGTTAAAATGTGTAGGAAATTCATTTAGATTTGAAACCTAAATTCTTTTAATACAAAATGTGTAAGAAATTCATTTTGACTTGGAACTTGAAATCTTTAGAAGACATAATGTGTAGAAAATTTATTTTGACTTGAAACTTGAATTTTTGAAAACAAAATGTGTAGAAAATTCATTTTGACTTGAAACTTCAGATTTTTTTCCTTCTTCTTCTGTTATATACCTCTTATTCTTTTGAACTATACTTACCATATGTTGATGTCCTTAGCTTGATTTGGCTTTCAGGATGGTTGATGAAGACAATGGCAGTTCTAAGAGGAGGTGTCGGTCTGGGAAAGGAGCTCGTACGGATTCCAACAGTAGTTCTAGCCATTCTAGAGGTAGTTGCAGATTAGTTGGTTGGGCATCTTCTAGTCAGAGCGAGAGGGGGCGTATGTCGCCAGTCGAGCCTTTCCCTCCAGTCAAGCCAGTTTTTGAGGGGGAGATGGACGCCTAGGAGGACGCATCAGACCTTGGAAATCGTGCAACCGGTTATGAGAGGGCTTCTTGGTGTGCTGTCGCGGGCACCCAAAAATAAAACCGATACCCTAAAAACTTTTATGTAGTAGTGTGAGTAAATATCGTTCCCATAGAAAGTGTTTAGTCTAGTTTTATGCTATGTGAACTTTGATGGTGGGTTTTGGATATAATGAAAACTAGCTTAATAATAACTAACTACGGAACAATTCAGATTAAAGTATTGAAATCAATCAAAAAAACAAACCTTGGTCTAGGTCAACATCCACCACCGGAATTTACAACTGATCATTGATGTAAGCCTATCAATTCACACATTGAATATTCACTGTCGGAATTATTTTTCTATCTCTCCTTAGTCGTAGTTAATAAGAAACAAGTGATTTGATTAACCCTAACTATTAAACAACCCAAGATAAGCACACAAGGTTTAATCTAATAGTAGCCTTAAGAATTAGAGAAATCGATGAAACTAAACAACACAAGCACACGTGGTTACATTTAATTTAATCGAACGTCCTTCCTAAGATCTAACAATTCCTGACGCAGTAATCCATTAAATCTTAGTTGCTTCACAAATTAGAGGAATTAAACAATTACGATTTTGATATCTAATCCAGCAGTAGATTGTAACGATTAATAGACTAGTAAGCCTCCTAGCGATTAAACAAGACAATCATGAAAATAGGCACAGAAAAATATCTGATACTCAAAGCATAAATCGAATAATGAAAATAAATTAGATTTCAGTTTATTATTAATTTCGAGGTTTCTGTCTCTTTTAACTAAGATTCAGAGTTTTGCCACGCAAGACCATAAAAACAACTCAAATAATGACCTTGAATAATACGAAAAATGTCAACAACCCTAAAAACAAAACAGTCCTAGCTTTTTATAGGTTTCTAAAATTCTACAACTACGCAAGACCATTCGAACGCCCTTACCACCGTTCGAATGCATCGGACTACCGTTCGAATGGTATGTTGAAAGCACTTCGAACGATTAAAATTGCTCTCTGTATATTTCGAACGGTCTTTGATCCTGAACTCGTCATGAATCCGTCTGACGTACCATTCAAATGCATCTACTATCGTTCAAACGCCTCTTGGATCGTTCGAACGCTCCTTCGAACGCTGCGTGTATTTTTGCTCGAATTCGTCCCTTTTAATCTAGGATCCTCTTCCATAGCCTTTGCTCGAAAAATATGACATTTGTATTCTCATCAAATTCCCCTACACTTAATCTTTGCTCGTCGTCGGCCAAAACTCAAACTCACTTTCCTAAGATATCAAAGTCTCAACAAAGAACAACCAAACTTTTCAAAACTTATAACATATCATAAATAAACATTCTTAAACAACTCACAATCACTTAGCAAGCATTTCCACTTAAAGATGGAGCAAACTGAATATGTAGACCCTCATGGAAATAAACACTCTACTCTCATATGTTTAAAGGGTATGTGTATCTCTCAAATTCATCACAATGGAAATGATCTACCATAGGCTTGCATATCTTCTCATTCTTCACCACTAGGATCATATAGATAACACAAATCATAAAAACATTCTAAGGGTTATAACGGGGTTTAGGATCAAGGTAGAAAATATTTGGGAATGTTACTCAAAAGCGATCGAAACTAGCAAAAATGACTCAACTCCAGTTCGAATATATAAGACATGTAAAACCAATCACTCCACTCAATAGCTTCTCCTTTATATAAATCCCATATAAACAAACCCATTTCTTAAAATTTTAGGAGGAATTATGAACATGGATAGTTTATAACATTAAAAGCAATTTCTTCCATCACTTCCCATGTCTTTTTTCTTCCTTTTTTTTCTTCTTCTTCTTTTTTTTTTTTTTTTTCAAAATTGTATCAACAATGGAACTCATGAATTGAGAATGAAAACATGTTTCTTTCCACCAACCATAACTCTGCCATATTTCCGGACACTCCTACACTTATTTCTTGCACACCCATACATATCATAATGATGAACAATGCTCCATTAGCTCTACGGCTTGCGTAAAGGAATTATTTTTTTCATGTTTAAAGCTTGTAATGTGGGTTCACAATAATGACCTATCAAGCTCAAAGGAGTTCACAAAGGAAAAAATTTATTACAAGGCAGGCTATTTGGCTTATGTAGCTTATAACAAAGATGGCCTTAATCATGTTCATGTATGCATGTGTTAATATGACCTCGAAGAGAATCAAGGCAAGTTCTAGAGAAACAAATCCATGGAAGAATATCTCACATGAAAGAAAATAGTGACTGATATGGATGTGTCAATCTAAAGGTTCAAACTCTCACCAGCTTTTGTCTACCAAATTTAGTCACTTCAATCTCAAGTAAAATAACTATACTAAGTAATTCTAAGTTGGAAGATTACTTATTCAATCATGTTATGAATTTTTCAAGCTTAATTGAATCTCATTATTATTATTATTATTATTTTCAAATATTAGAACACAAAAACATAACCTAAATCCCCTCCCCCACACTTAAAACTTACATTATCCCCAATGTAAAGTAAAATGCACGGAAATGGTAGAAATAACCAATATATAAATGCAAAAATAAGAAAAGAAAAATGAACTTCCCTTGGGTTGCCTCCCAAGCAGCGCCTTTGTTTATTGCCATGGACTCGACTCAATGCTTCCTTATGGGTCATCCCACACATAGTAGTTGGCATCACTCTTGATCTTATCTCTTCGAGCCAAGGTAATATCCTCAATTGTCCAAACAATAGCCATCTTATACTCCTTTAGGACCTGCACAAGTTTTTCTTCTTACAACTCACAAAGTTTACTAGAGATGATCACTGGTAATGTTCTTTCATCTCTAAGGAACACGTACTTGAGGTGACTGGGGAGAGGCTTCAAATCTGGAATAGGGGCCTGCAAAATAGAGGGTAACGACCTCTCG